>JAZHEH010000426.1:0-268661 GCA_036589455.1 Ateles fusciceps | reverse complement strand
TCTCTTCCATTTCTCTTCTAGTGCTTTTTTGACTTGGCCATACTCTCTTCATTTTTTTCCTCTCTTCATTTTTAACTTGCTGGACAGTTGATGCACAACACTAGCCTCTAACAAGAAATCAGTAAGCTGGATTGCAAATATGGAACATTACATCCCTCAGAGCTTGTCCCCCATTACCAGTTATACTATTAGAGGTAAAGCCTATCCAAGGTAGGGATTTTATGAAGCTGAGATTTACACTATAGATTTCTGGATTTCCCAGGCATTCTATGGAGGATGGTAAAAATCCCCAGGTTCTCTTTACAGTTGACTCATAAATTACAGGAAATGGCAGTTAGAGCTCCTGGTTCTACGCAAAGGGGCCAATTACTTACGGCTTCTTGTCTCCACCGCAGTGTCAATGGCTGCAGCCATGCAAGCAACAGTTTCATCCTGCAGTAACAAATGTTTTGGTTTAGGAAGGAGCCTGAAGTAAAGCTTACTAGTGGATTTTATATTGGTTATTTAATTTTTTTTAAGTGTATACAGAGACCGTTTTATAGTCACAGAAACCCCAACAGCCACATGTTTCCATTTCCCATCTCTCAGGAGTCTCTTCCTCATAAAGGACAACTGTGTAGTTTTTATAAAAAATAAGGTCATGTGGCAACTGACATATTTCTTACACTTCTCCTGCCCTGCAAGAGACTGCTGGGCCAGAGTGAAACATTTAGCCATTCCAACAGGCCAAAGCTTAACCCATTTTATGGACTCTGCCATTTCTTTTTATGCATCTACCACTAAGTATACCTCTATTAATGTACAAGCCTAGCCAGTTCTTGTGGGGCATACCATTCTAAGAACAAACATATTAAATAATGGCAATGCATCAGAAAGTAAATAGAATGGTTATTTTTTATTTTTATTTTATAGTCAGTCAAGGTAGCACAATCTTCCTCTATAAAGAAATAAATGCCTGGCCAGGCACGGTGGCTCATGCCTGTAATCCCAGTGCTTTGGGAGGCCAAGGCGGGTGGGTCATGAGGTCAGGAGTTTGAGAGCAGCCTGACCAACATGGTGAAACCCCATCTCTACTAAAAATGCAAAAAAAAAAAATTAGCCAGGTGTGGTGGCAAGCACCTGTAATGACAGCTACTCTGGAGGCTGAGGCAGGAGAATTGCTTAAACCCGGGGGCAAGGTTGCAATGAGCCGAGATTGAGCCACTGCACTCCAGCCTGGGTGACAGAGCAACACTCCGTCTTGGGTGGGGGGAAACAGAAAGAAATAAATGCCTTAGATGGGTACCCCCAGAAAAATACGCTAATGAAGTTAGATAAAGGTACTGCAGCCTCTGTCCCTCATGTAAATAAGACCTGATCATAAAGATATGGAATCAAGCTAAGTGTGTATCAATGGATGACTGGATAAAGAAAATGTGGTTGGTATACATATACCAAATTTTCTTTATCCAATCATCCATTGATGTGCTACTACTGTAATAGTAGTATTCACACCATGGAATACTATTCAATCATAAGAGTGAAATCATGTCTTTTGCAGCAATGTGAATGAAACTAGAGGCCACTATCTTAAGCGAAATAACTCAGAAAGTCAAATACTGCATGTCCTTACTTGTAAGTGGGAACTAAATAATGTGTACACATGGACATAGTAGAATAACAGACATTGGAGACTTGGAAGAGTGGGAGGGTTGGGGTCGGTGAGGGATGAGAAATTACTTAACGGGTACAAAGTACACTAGTCAGGTGACGGCTACAGT
Source organism: Ateles fusciceps (assembly GCA_036589455.1). NCBI lineage: Eukaryota > Metazoa > Chordata > Mammalia > Primates > Atelidae > Ateles > Ateles fusciceps. The sequence continues at coordinate 266,901 of JAZHEH010000426.1, read as the reverse complement.
AAAAACCCATACTTCAGTACTACCCAATATGTCTATGTAACAAAACTGCCCTTGTACCCCCTAAATCTAAAAGAAAAAAAGAAAAAAGGGAAAAAAAGAACGGATCATATGGAGCTACTCAGGTAGTGGTTACTAGGAGGAAAAGTGCAGCACTAATTCTTTGGCAAATTTTTTTGGGGGGCATTCAAACAACTGCCACCTAGAAGGGAAACCTAAAACTACTTAATAGGACTAATTTGTTTATAGGCTACCATATTAGCAAGCTCTGTTCTGAGCACTGGAATTTAGGCTTTATTTGGCATTGTAAGATATGGATTACCACTTCTGTGTAAGTGATTATTCTTCAAAGCTCTGGGAAAAAAGAATTATTTCCAGGAAGTCATGTGATTAAGGAGGTCATGGGTGAAAGAGCTATTAGCTCAACAGCTAAGAATTTAGGGTTAGCACATGGAGTCTCTACATCAGCCCTATGAAACATTACATAGTTGTTGAAACTTAACTTTTAGTACCTTCAATGTGAAGAATGAAGAGACCCCTCTCCCCCTCACTTGTTTTTTGGAGACACAGTCTTGCTCTGTCACCTAGGCTGGAGTGCAGTGGCACCATCTCGGCTCACTGCAACCTCCGCCTCCCGGGCTCAAGTGATCCTCCCACCTCAGCCTCCCAAGTAGCTAGGACTACAAGTGTGCACCACCACACCCAGCTCATTTTTGTAGACAGGGTCTCACTATGTTGTGTAGGATGGTCTAATTTTATTTTATTTTATTTTTGTAGGGACAGGGTCTCACTGTATTGCCTGGGCTCATCTCAAGCTCTTGGGCTCCAGGGATCCACCTGCCTTGGCCTCCTAAAGTGTTGGGATTACAGGCATGAGCCACTGTACCTAGCCCTAAGGGATCCTTAATAAGTGCTATTTGTAGAGCATTTCCCCTATTCTGCCCAGAAACTCCCAACTAGTAAGGCTCAAAGATAACTTAAAGGAAACTTCAGAAACCTCACACCCTCTTCCTCATCACGAATTATAGTACTGGCACTCTCCAAGTGCAGGACATACTAAATCATTCTTAAAAGGATTTTAAAAAATCTATAATGGTTACCCTTCCTCCCTCCCATGTTTCAATTTTCAGTATAAGGACTAATCAGAGGCCTATCCTAGATTATTAGGGCCTACAACACTGGCATTTGGAGATTCTCTAGTACATTCCGAGAGAAGTTAGGATCAAAAGAGATGGGGTTAATCCTTTAGAAGATATGTTGTTACTATGGGTTTAGTCTTTTGCTTTTGGCCCAGTGAAATTTTACAATACTAAGGTATAAGCTTAGGGCTACGGTGACATGTTCTGCAAGAACATGGCAGAATTCTGCCTCTAAATCCTGAATGTAAATATATGACATAAGATTTATTTCAACTTCACAGCCCTCTTCTCCCGACTCTAAGACTATAACCAAGTACCTCTTAAAAATAAAATGTGATTTCATAAAGGTGATGGTCAGGGGAACAAGGCCAGGGTACACTGTGCTACATTAACCAGTAATATCCTCCAAGATGAAGTTTGTGCTTACAGGCCGTACCATTACTGGGCATGCAAAATGCTTTTTCTATGGAACTGGTCTTGGAGGAGTGGATATAAACAAAAAAGATTATTTGATTTTGTGGGAACTGAAAGGACTACTTGAAACTTCTCACAAAAAACTGCAGCAAGGAGGTTGGCTTGAATTATATTTTAAAGGAAGAAATGGTACAGTCTAGTGCTTAAGCCCCAGGAAGAATATCTAGGAACAATGGTGGCCTTTATAATGGAAGAGGGGGTGTTCACTAGTCACTTAAAATAAGAATTTTAATTCAGAATGAAGGGCACAAGCACTTACTTTTGAACATTTTGCTTTCACTGTAGTGAGTCTTAATAAAAGCCACGGGATACACTGTTGTATATTTCCAAAAAAATACATAGCTGGGAGGGTCTCCAAACAACAGATGTGGAGAGTCCAGGAGGACTCCTGGGTGCAAGGGCTTACTCTGCCTAACTGTGACAGCGCTGGAGGCCAGGAAACTCATCAGTTTGTGGCAATCTTTAGCACCCTCCTCTACTATGTGTGCCAAGTGCATTTTAGTGGCAGACACAGTGATTCTAGAGTTCCTCGAGCCAGCCACCACTAGCAACTCCCTCACGGGCACACCAAGCACCAGTCATACTGTCAGATTCTCACTGAGGATGCTATATCTTATTTTAATTATTTGGTTCCATGGGTTTCTTTCATCTTTCCCATGTGACTCAAAGCCCCAGAAATACGGTGGTATGAATTCTCTAAGATTGGTGTGATGGCCATGAACAATGGTGGGTGCCCTGGGTTACTATGTCTGAGCTTGTAAGTTTTGGCTCCAGTGGGCTTCTGCAGCCTAGATTATCTAAATTCTAAGGAAGATCACACAAGGTTTTCGTATATCAGATGTTTCAGCTGTATTTGAGTGGCATTATAAATGGTGAAATTTAACTCGTTGTGATAGCCGTTCTCTAGCATGTACTCTATACTTCAGCCACAATGAAGTTCTTACATTTTTTAAACTTTCATACCTCTTTGCTTTTATATATATCTTTTCCTCTATATATAGTTTAGTCCCTTTTTTAGAAAACTTTATTTATTTTATATAAAAACTTTACAAATTTTCCTTGTGGAGCAGGGCTAACTCATAGGTAATGTATCCAGAGTTGGCCTGTCCCTTCTCTTTTGTCTGCAGAGCAAACTCCTATTCATTTTTAGGACCCAGTTTCTTCTATGATGCCTTCCTGAATTTTCTGGACTAACGGTTAATTACTCTTTGTTTATGATCCCACTGCACTTTGCTCATATTGCTGATATAAGATAAACAGACATGAGAGAGAGTTCCCGCGTTTTCCTTTGCCTTCAACCCTTGCCCCCTTTCCCCTTTCCCCCTATTTTTGCCACCTCTTCCACCCTGTGAACCTTGACCAACTCAGAAACTACAACGCTTGTAATAACAACTCTAAAAATATAAAAACAGTTATCAGGATAGGATTGCACCAGTATATTCCTGAGGAAGAAGTATAAAAAAATGCAAACCATCATTCTCAGCAAACTGACACAAGAACAAAAAACCAAACACCGTATGTATCACTCATAGGCGGGTGTCGAACAATTAGAACACGTGGACACAGGAAGGGGGAGCATCACACACTGAAGTCAGTAGAGGGGGTGCTAGAGGAGGGACAGCGGGGGTGAGTAGGGATAACGAGGGAGAAATACCAGATACAGGTGATGGGGGGGGATGGAGGCATCAAACTTGCCATGTATGTACCTATGTAACAATCCTGCATGATCTGCACATGTACCCTAGAACCTAAATTACAATTAAAAAAAAAAAAAAGAACCTCAACAGAAAGTTTCACAGCAATTAACATAAAAAAACTGTTACCCGAGCTAAACCACAAGGACACACACCCCTTTCTTCTCTTTACTCTATAAAACTCCAATCTTGCTTTACTTGGGAAGTTACCTGGAGTTCAGGTATGCCCTGAATGCATCAGCTAATAATGCTTCTTCTTTTTTTTTTTTTTTTTCTAAAAGCAGAATGTCTGAAGTGGAGAAGCACTTTTTTTTTCTGAGATGAAGTCTTGCTCGGTCACCCAGGCTGGAGTGCAGTGGCACAATCTCGGCTCATTGCAACCTCCACAAGCGATTCTCTTGCCTCAACCTCCCGAATACCTGGGACTACAGGTGCACACCACCACACCCGGCTAATTTTTGTATTTTTAGTAGAGATGGGGGTTTCACCATGTTGGCCAGGCTAGTCTTAAACTCCAGACCTCAGGTGATCCACCCACCTTGGCCTCCCAAAGTGCTGGGATTACAGGCATGGGCTACTGCTCCTGGCCAAATAATGCTTTTAACCCCTATTTGAATCACTTAAATCATCTCCTTTTGACAGTAATACGGCATTTGGTCAGATTACATAGCTAGGAAGTGGCAGAACTGGCTTTAAACCAGGGTCTGTGTGGCTCTAGAGCCCAGGCTCTCAATTACTGTATCCTGTTTGTTAGATAAATGAGCTGTCATCTTGGACTGCTCATGACAGCTTTAATACTCCTTATTCTAAAACACTGCCTGATAGTCTTCTGGGAGTTTACTCATTTAATTTCTTAGAGTTGGGCCATCATAACGAATCCTTAACAATATTGTATGGTACTTTTTAAATTTCTTTCTTCAAGAATAAATCTATGGGTGGATGATTTTGTGACACACTATTGACAACCCTAGAAAATATGAGCATGACCAGGGATGGCAGTCTCCACAGTTCCGGTAAAATTAAAACCTCTGCCCAAGAGCTAGGAATTACCATCAGGCATTTGCATATACATTACTGTTTCAGAATAACAAACAACACAGTGTAAATGGAACAAAACCAACCATTACCCCTTAACATAGTATGTTATAGTATCATTTAAATTTTTTTAAAAAGCATGTATGTCTAAGGACAAAGAGATGGAACACCAAAACAAAAACAGATTTTTAGGGGGTAGTGGGATTATGAGAATTTTTCTTCTGGGAGAAACAACAAACAACCACCCCCCATTCCCAAAACACACCTGCCACTACAATTATGGTTCTAAAAATAAACAAAAATGGCAACTTGTGGTAGAACAATCATTCAAACTTATTATTGGTTATAAAAAGAGACTTATGGTATTCCCTGGTTCCTCTAAGTTATCTGTCAGAATTTAACTTTTTTAAAATTGGAGTATGGTACAAGTGCTCTTTTTAAGTTAACATATATTGTGAGGACAGCAAATCAATGACTGCTGTTCTTGCTACCTAGGCAATTTTGCACTGCTATGTTGTTGCTTCTGGTATTTGATTAGAATACTGAAATACTAATGTGCGTTGCATATGTAACCTATGAGTGTTTTGATTTAACAAACTCAATATTCAGATCCTATCAAATGATCCATGACCTCTGTCCTCAAGCAGCTCACAATGTAGTTGTTTCAGCTAAAGGCACAGAGTTAGAAATGCTGTATATGTGTTAGAGAAACAAATGAAAGTGATATGCCGATTTACACTACCCCTACTTGGCTTACCGATAACTGGGTAATCAATTGCTGCAGGTTACAAACTATCTCTACATTTTCTTTCAATTCCTCGTCTTCCAAAGTCTCCACTAGCTTTTCTAAGATTTAGTTTGCAGCTGAAAATTCAAACAAAAAGAACCCAAGGGTTATTCATATGACAAAGGCCAGAGGCTTCATGATTATATGCTAAGGTGCTATAGGTTGCTAACAAATATCTGGTAGGAAACTTACGCCGCATGTTGCCTGAGCTCTCTAGCTTGGCGTTCATTTTTTCATTCGCTTGCTCTGTCTGCAACAAAGACCCAGGAGATCATCAGTGGCACTGCCTGACAGCCTCACAAAATTATGCTCTCTCCTACTCCTATGAATTAAAAGCTAGGTAGAGAGGCTGCCTTCTTTGCTGTAACAGAGGATTTAGTGGGCTTTCGTTATTTAGTGAAAAATGTGTTTTTTAAAAAGAGTCGTGGAAATTAGTCCTTCAGTCAATATGAGCTACTAAAAATAGCATCCAAGCAGCTGGGTTTTATGCTTGCCATGAAACTCAGACTATGGAGTGGAGTGTGAAGCCTAAATTCCATAAGGAACTTTGCAACTGGGGGGAAGAAGCAATACTTCCTGGCATTTTAGTCCCTGCTGTTTGCAAAAAACCCAAAAACAAACAGAAAATCCCCCACACTTACTTTAAACTTCCTTCTACACTATACTGTTCCCTAGCCCCAGCATAAGGGCATTTAAAACATAAAAGGGCCTCACACTAAATTTTAGCCGAGATTTTTTTTTAAGTTACACTATCCGATATGGTAGGCTAGTTTTAGCAAAAGACAGCAAGAAAAAGGGTACGGCACAAGAATGATGGTAGAAGAAAGAAACGGCAGAAGGCAGCTTATGTTTTTAGGAAGGGTGATTGATATTTTCAGTTTTATTTCAATCACAGTATCTGTAACATGCTGGATGTTATAACAGATTCGGAAAGAAGAGTTTATATAGGACAAAAATGTTGTGCTTGTTATGAAATTCTGACAGCACATCAAACAATAAGCCTATCAGGCAGACACTGTAACCACCTTACAAAGGTCGGATGAGTACGTGGCTAGAATAAGAAGTAGTTTCTGTTACATCAGCCTCATTCACATACATGTGAAACATGGTTTCTAGAGTTACTTCAAAGTATAAAATACAGCACTGGAGACAGAAAACTATATATAAAAATCCCCTATATCTCATTTTCACCCTCTATTAGTAATGGACAATACAATGGGCGTAGGATTTAGCCTACTTGAAAGAAATCTTTAAGCAGCTTATCTTTCCTTGACTAGAGAGCACACTGATGCATGAAGGTGTATACATTACAGAGCTTCAATTATATTTTGGTGGAAACTCATTTTCGCTTCTGACAACAGTCGTGCTATCTATCAAAGATTGTGCTGTATTAGACTAGTAGAAAAACCTTAGTGATATAGAGCCAGCATGCACTGATACAGGAGGTTACTGACAGACAGGCAGGTAGTAGGAGTCAGAACCCGTGTAATCAGTTATATAGTGATCCACTATTTGGAAATCAACCATATGGAAAATGAATTAAAATTAATTTCCCCCGCTGTTATATCTCATCATGGCAGCTGTTAGTATGGGATATGAAATGTGACAACATTAGGGGAGAGAGAGATGGAAAAGAACTAAAATCTTGGTGAAGGAATGATTACTTGGTATTATGGATAAAGATTAGGCAGGTGAAAAAGGTACTTGGTTCTTTCCTTTCTGGTATTTTTAAATGAATCTATTTTAAAATGGAATTTATGTAGATTCTTTGTGGTAGATACATAGGTGTTCACTATGTAATTCTTTTAACTTTTCTGTATGTTTGATTATAAGCCCACATATTTACCCCAGAGGGGCTCCCTGGAAGATATGGTAATACAAATCCATTTCTTTCAACATAAACTGTCTCTCATAAGAGAAGCATGTTACATATTTTGGAAACTAAACCTAGTAAATGTTCAGATTGCTAGTAGTTTATTCTTGGGGCCTCACCAAAATGATCCTCTCCAACATCTGGGCTGTCTGACCAGCTGCCTCACTCAGACCACGACTTAAATTTTCATTCTCCTCTACCAGGGACTGATTCTTCTCCATCAAGGATTGTAGATTCTCTGATGGTTCCATACTAAAACAAAGTAAATAACATATTAGAAAAATATCTGACTCATAACACCTATATCAAAGGCAGATAAAAATATATCCCATAGGCCTTTTGGATAGGTAGGGGGATTAGGTTAAAATTATACCACAAAAGTCTGGGACAAAGTCCAACCCAATCTATCCTCCTAGTCAGGTAGCATATTGGATGAATAAGAAACACATTTCTGAAGTACCTCAGTGGTTTGGAGAAAGGTAAGATATGGTTGCAACAGGAATGACTAACCTCTACCTTGGCTCTTGGTTAGGATCTTTCTGCTTGTGTCCTGTAGGTATGAAGTGATGGCTAACTGGAGCTAATACATGTTCTCTCCCTTTTCTTCCCCACCCTCAATCCTCATTAAAGATTAGGGAAGTAGAGAAGGGAGAGGTATAGGGAGGTAGGAGTGACACTGCTCGGGGTTAAAATTAACTGATCAACATAAATGTATTTCCCATTTACTGTAAAGTTTAGGGTAATAGCATTTGAGAAGTGAAAAAGTTGAAAAGATGACCAGCGGCCACTAAGAAAACATTTCACAGTTCTTCATAAAGAAGAGCTCCCCTTCTAAATGCTTGCTTTGCTTGAAACTTCTGACCCATAGCCTCTTGTTCATTTTGTCTATGAATTTAAAATTGCTTGGAGTGAGTAATGACAACAATGGTGTCCATTTCAAATACGAGGGGAAGGGAGGGTCAGAAATAGCTTGAGGAATACATATAGATGAGAACCTTTGGAATGTATACATATCACTTGGTATCAGTTCCAGACTAGTAAAGCAGACCAATAAGAAGGAGGGCTGTTTTTGTTTTAATCCACTGGGATGAAAATGTTCAAAGACTGGAAAACTGGACTGCTTAAAAAAAGATCAGAAGAAATATGAAGGTTTGATCTGAAGAAGACTGAGGGTAAAAATGAATCGTTGTCAACACTATGATAAAGAGAAAAACTAAGGACAGGGAACAGCTGTTCTCAATCTCAATAAAGGACAGAAAAGAATTTCAGGAATAGAGTAGATGCCCTCTACCCCATCTTAAGACCTCCATCAATCTTTATAGAAGATCTTAGACTGCACTTTATCAAAAGTTAATAGCAAGGCCACACAATAAGGTTTCATATTACACTTACTAAGGGTAACATGAAAGTTTAGAATTTACTAAGACTGTTATGAAGGAATGTTCAATTAAAATGCAGATTATAAAAATAAACTGTTAGTAAATTTAAGTGTTATTTCCTTATTTCTTTATTAAACTGAAAACTTCCATGCGTCATTCATGTAAATTGACAAGCTTTAAAGTAATGATACTTTTAACTCAATAGTTTTTTATTTCCCTAAAAAATTTCCAGGGTTTCTCTAAATGGGAAAACCTTATTTCAGTTTAACTGTTGATTTTTCCAGGAAAATTTAGCACTTAGATGTAGGTTCTTCACTATAATTTGTGGCAAATGCTTGAATATTTAAAATACTACTATAATTAATAATAGTTAACACTTTTATGGCATTATGGGCTAGGCTCTATTCTAAACACTTTACATACATCAAATTTTTAAAAATTCTCCCAAAAGCTCCTACTGAGGTAAGTTCTACAGCAGTTATCCCCATTTTACAACTGGGGAACCGAGGCACAAATAAGTAAATAACCTATAGCCACACAGCTAGTGGGTAACGTGCAGCAAAAGATTTGAGCTCAGTAAGTCTCGTTTCAGAGTCCATGCTCTTAAGTACTATGCTGACTACAAGAGATAGGTACTATAAGAATGCTGTAGAATCCTGGATATAAAAGCTCTCACAGTAGTAGGGAAAAAAAGAGTTCTTGGCAAAGATTATAGATATAGGATCACATGATATAGGACAGCCAATGTAATGGGTAAAATCTTTAAAAGTAAAGCAAAAACGGGACTAGGGCCAGGCAAAGATCAGACTAAAAAAGAAAATATAACAGAAAACCAATGTCTTCACATGCTATTAAATTGCCAAGGCTAGAAATTCAAGTAAGCTGAGCATGTGCAAACTGACAAACACTCACAGAAAATAAATATAAAACCTTCAACGACATGCTAAAAACAAAAGAACATAATCTAAGGATAAAAAATGAAAATAGTCATATAAGTAAAATGTACTTTTTGTTAACAAACTTTATAAAATGTCTCTAAAAATACAAATACATTTTTCCGTCAAGTGAAGGTAGCATCTTTATCTCTCTGTAAAACATTGAACAATTAAGTTTAATTGTTCATTCATCAACTGTTTCTGAGAATCTATTACTTTTGCAGCTCAAACTATTTCCTTTAGTATATTATAGATACTAGAAGTTGGATTCTTTTGTGCTAAATTGAAAGGAAAGGAAGATAGGTCAACTGTTTCTAAATGAGCATGGTGAGAATAAAACGTAATCAGGAAACCCAGACTAAATTATCTAAAGGGGAAAAGGAAAATTATGAAGACAGAGGTAGTGATCTCTGGGTCACGAAATTACAGTAGTTTTAAGGTTTATTCTCCACACTTCTTAAATGTTCTACTAGAAGCAATTAAGCACTTTTATAATCAGAAAAAATGAGTAATTGAAAAAAATATTGAAAGTAGGCTCACATCATAAATAGAATAAATACCAAATGCAAACATGAAGTGTAAAAATAAAACGACATTATTACTAGAAGAAAACGTGGTAATTCCCCCTTTAAACCTTGCTGTAGGGAAATCTTTGTAACTATGACTCCAGAAGCATGGAGACAATATAAACAGTATAGCCACTTTGGAAAGCAGTTTGGCAGTTTCTTAAAAAGTTAAACATATGACCTAACAACTCTATTCCCAGGCATTTACCCACTAAAACACATGTCCATACAAAAACTTGCAAGTGACTGCAGCAGCAGTATTCATAATAGACAAAAAGTGGAAACAACCCAAACCTCATCAACTTGCAAATGGATGGACAGATATGGTCTATCTAGGCAATGGAAGCACTATTCCGCAAGAAAGGGAAGCGCTAACACATGCTATAACATGGATGAATCACAAAACCTAAGCTAAAAGAAGCCACACAAAAAAAGACTACAACCTCTATGATTCCATGTACATGAAATGTCTATAATAGGCAAATCTATAAAGACAGAAAGAGATTAGTGGTTGCCTTGGGCTAGAAGTGGGAATGAGAGTGATGGCAAATGGGCATGAGGGAACCTTTTGGGTGATGGACATGTTCTAAACCTAATTGTGGTGATAGTTGTACAACTCGGTAAATTTACTAAAAATCATTCGAATGGTACACATAAAATGACTGACTTTTATGGTATGTAAATTTTAGCTCAATAAAGCTGCTGAAAAAATTCAAAGGCAATAAAAAATTATAAGCTTTGCTACATAAAAATTAAAATTTTTTTGTATGACCAAAAACTATAAACAAAGTAAAAGACAACTGACAAACTGGAGAAATTATCTGAACACACACCACAGACTAACATCATCAATATATAAAGAACTCTCAAAAATGAGGGCCAAACTCAGGGTTGCTATTATAAAAAAATACATTGTGGAAAAATTGGAACTTTTGTGCATGGCTTATAGAGATGTAAAATGGTACAGCTACTATGGAAAACAGTATGGTGGTTTGATTTAAAAATTAAAACAGAACTACCATATGATCTAACTATTTATTTCTAGGTATATACCCAAAGGAATTGAAAGCAGGGATATCAGATATTTGTACACCCATGGTTTTTTTGTTGCTTGTTTCGTGTGTGTGTGTGAGTGTGTGTGTGTGTGTGTATGTGTATGTGTTTTGAGACAGGGTCTCACTCTGTTGCCTGCGCTACAGTGAGTGGCATGATCACAGCTCACTGTAGCCTCAACGTCCCTGGGCTCAGGTGATCCTGTGATCCTCCCACCTTAGCATCCCAAGTAGCTGTGACTACAGGTGCACACCACCACACGTAGCTACTTTTGTATTTTTTGTAGAGACAGGGTTTCACCATGTTGCCCAGGTTGGTCTCAAACTCCTGGGCTCAACGATCCACCCCACCTCCACTTCCCAAAGTGCTAGGATTACAGGCACGAGCCACCACACCTGGCCCATGTGTTTTGTTTGTTTGTTTGTTTTTAAGAGACGGAGATATGCCATGTTGCACAGGCTGAAGTGCAGTGGCTATTCATAGGTGCTATCTTAGCATACTACAGACTTAAACTCCTAGGTTCAAGCAATCATCCTGCCTCATCCTACTGAGTAGCTGGGACTTTGGCATGCACCACCACAGCCAGCTGTACACCCACACCCATGCTTATAGCAGCGTCATTCACAATAGCCAAAAGATGGAAGCAGCCCGAGTGTCCATCAATGAATGAATGGATACACAAAATATGGTGTATATATATATATATATATATACAATGAAATATCATTCAATCTTAAAATCAAAGGAAACTGTGACACATGCTACAACATGGATGAACCTTGAAGACATTATGCTAAGGGAAACAAGCCAGTCACAAAAGGACAAATACTGTATAATTCCATTCATATGAAGTACCTAGAGTAGCCAAATTCATAGAGACTGAAAGTAGAATGGTGGTTGCCAGAGGCTGAGGGGAGAGGAAATGAGGAGTTACTGTTTAGTGGGTACGGAGTTTAAGTTTTGCAAGATGAAAAAAAGTTTTGGAGGTAGATAGTGGTGATGGCTGCACGACATTGTTAATGAACTTAAAGCCATTGTATGGTATACTTAAAATGGTAAATTTTATGTTATGTATATTTGATCACAATTTATTTTTAAAAAGAGGCCAAAGGACCAAAAAACCCAATAGAAAAATAAAAAAGACATGGACAATTCACCAGCAAAAAGGATAAAAGTGGCCCTGAAACATAGAAAAAATGCTCAAACTCATGCATAATTCAAGAAATGCAAAGTAAAACAACACTGAGATAGCATTTCTCACCTATCGGACTGCCAAAATTTGAAAAAGTATGACAAGACGTTCCATTGGTGAGGCTGTGGGGAACAGGCTTTCTCATACACTGCTGGTAGATATGCAAACCGGTACATCTCTTCTGAAGGCAAGTATGGCAATATCTTATAAAGGTACGAATGTACTTATCTTTGTCCCAGCAATCCCACTTCTAGAAATCTACCCTTAAGATAAACCTCTGACAATACAAAAATATATACACAGAGGTTATTCACTGTAGCATGTTTGTAATTGCAAAACATTGGAAACAACCTAAATGTGCATACATAGGAAAGGGGTTCAATTGATATGTATGGCACATGTAAACAATAAAAGTACTATGCAGCTGCAAAAGAGAATGAAGACTTCTCTGAACTGGTAAGAAATGATTTCCAGGAAATACTGAATAAAGCAAAGCCACAAAGAGTATACAATCATTACATACAGTACACTACCATTCATATGAGAAAAAAAGGTGATACAATAAAATACAGAGGTATCTACTCATTTGCACAAAAGAAATACAAGAAGGCTAAACCAGAAACTAAAGAGATGGGTTAAATACAGGGGGAGGGAGAATAATGGTAGAAAAGAGGTAGAAATAAGGGTGGGAAATAGGAATGGGAACAGAGTTGCAGGGATGGAAAGGGAATGACATTTACCTTACTGAGTATATTCTTTTTGAAAAAAATTGTGGTACGTGTATGCATTAAGCAGCTTCTCATCACCCACTCCCACTCCCCCAAAACTTCCTACCCTTCCTAGTTGCCAACGTTTGATTGTTCCACACTCTAGGTCCATGTGTACACATTATTTAGCTCCCACTGATAAGTGACAATATCCAGTATTCAGCTTTCTGTTTCTAAGTTGTCACAATGTATATTATTCAGGTGATGGATACACTAAAAGCCCAGACTTCACCACTACACAACATATCCGTATAACAAAATTGCACTTGTATCCCATAAATTTATATAAACACAAATTTAAAAAATCATGGCAAACATAATAAACATAAAACTTACCATCTTAATCATTTTTAAGTGTGCTGTTTGCTAGTGTTAAGTATATTCACATTGCTTGCTGTGAAACAGATCTCCAGAATTTTTTCATCTTGCAAAATAAAATTCTATACCCATTAAACAACTCCCCTTTTCCACATACCCCTTGGTCCCCAGTAACCACCATTCTACTTTCTGTTTCTATGAATTTGACTATTTTAGATACCTCACATAAGTGGAATCATACAGTATTTGTCTTTTTGTTACTGGCTTACTTCATTAAGCATATCTTCAATGTCCACCCATATTGTAGCAAATGACAGGATTCTCTTCCTTTTTAAGGCTGAATAATATTCTGTTGCATGTTTATACCACATTTTGTCTATCAAGTCATCTGTTGACAAACATTTGGGTTACTTCTACCTCTTAACCTTTGTGAATAGTGCCACTATGAACATGGTCGTGAAGATACCTCTTTGAGACCTTGCTTTCAATTATTTTGGATATATACATAGAAGTGGGATTGCTGGATCATATGGTAAGTCTAGTTTTAATTTTTTCGGGAACCTCCATGCTGTTTTCCACAGTGGTTACATCATTTTACAATCCCAGCAACAGTGTACAAGGGTTTTAACTTCTCCACATCTTCACATCCTTGCCCACACCTGTTATTTTCTGTTATTTACCTATCCATTTATTTATTTAATAGTAGCCACCCTAATGGGTGTGAGGTAATATCTCATTGGAGTTTTAATTTGCATTCCCTTGCTCTGAGTATATCTTTTTGTATAACTCTGATTCTTAGATTCATTATGTCTCACATACCTAAAACGTAAACAAACAAAAGTAACCAAGATGTAGGGGGATACACAATTAAAATTAATCTATGATTCTTACTTTATAGATCCAGGCAGGGTACCTCCATGGGCTTGTAGCAACAAGACCTGTAGCTGTTGTACCTGGGGGAAGCAAAGAAAAATAATCAACTAGTCACCAACCAAATGTTACTTACCCCTTGGCAGTAAAATTACCACAATTAGCAATAGAGTAATTTTACTAAATGTCTATGAAATCTAAGGCAGATTGCATATCTAGATACTACCAAAGGCATCATATATAGTTGATGATTCAATGATAACAGGAGAATCAGCATTACACGAACTATTACATAGAAGATGAGTTGTCCACTTTATCTACCTCTATCTATTTTTGTTTTTTGTATTTTTTTGTAGAGATGGGGTTTCACGATGTTGACCAGGATGGTCTCGAATTCCTGACCTCAAGTGATTTGCCCACCTCAGCCTCCCAAAGTGCTGCGCTTACAGGCATAAGCCACCACTCCTGGCCTCGAGAACCTATTTTTCAAAATCAGTCTCAGCACTGGGCTAGACAATGTACGGACATATAAAAATAAAATATGATCCCTACTCTCAAGTTTATAATTTAGTTAAGAAAGATAAGCCTAAAGTCTAAAATAGTAGGAAATAATACAAAACAGAATAAGCAAATTAACAAAAACCTAAATAGTCAAAGGGAGGCTTCATGGAGATGGATCTTAAACCAGAGCACATGTATAAGCATCCTCTCCCATTTCCTCCTATGACACAAGGGGAGCTGGTCTGCCTCACAAGACCGGTCTTGCATGTGCTTTGGATTCCCACTCTCTTGCAATCTTATGAATCTGACTCTGTTATCCCTTCTCTCTCTCTATATTTTCAATTTCTCCCTTTCTTATAAGATCCTTCCTGTTAAGATTAAAACATGTTCAAATCTCTCCCATCTTAAACAAAAGCATCCTCCCCAACCCCCACTTACTATCTCTCTTGCTCTATTTCTCTTTTTCACAAACTTTGAGAGAATAATACACCAATCGCCTCCATTTCCTTTTGCTCGCCATTCACTTGCTCCTCGACTTAACTCCAATATGACTCCCTACATCATTCCAATGAAATAACTTGCCCAAGTTACAAAAGAGCTCCATGTCACCCAAATCCAATGGGCATTTTTCAGTATTCATTTTAGTTGACAGACTGGTAGCATTTGGCTTACCAGACACATTTTCCTGGTTTTCCTTCTATTCTTCTAACTGATCTTCTAAGTCTCTTTCTTCATTCATCTTTGCTCCACTTGTCCTTTAAATGGTAAAGTCCCCCAAAGCTCAGTTAGAGTTTTCTTACTTACATTTTCCTCTGAATGTATCATCTCTGCCTATGTTTTCTCTATTACCTGAAACTGATGACTTCCAAATTTACCTCAAGCACAGATCTTTCTGAGCTTTAGACTTTTATATTCAACTATCTACCTGACATTTCCACTTAGTTGTCTGCTATCCCCAAACCTGGTCCTTTTCCCAGTGCACCCCAGGTGAGTGAATAACCAATTCCACATGCCAGAAATCTGGGTGTCATTCTTTTATCTAATTCATTGGTTACTTCTTTCTATCACCACTGCCAGCACTCAAAGTCCAAGCCATCATTATCTCTTGCTTGGACTACTGCAGTACCTTCTTAAATGGTGTCCATGAATCTACTCTTGCTCTACTATAATCCATTTCTATGTAGCAGCCAGGCCATTGTTTAAAAATGCAAATTATCAATGTTACTACCTGGCTTATAATCATTTTTAACATTGTCCATGAGTCCTGGATCAGGCTTCTGCTTTCCCTCTACCCTCATACTAGAATATAGGCACACCTCAGTTTATTGTGCTTCATGTTACTGCACCTCACAGACATTATGTTTTTTACAAATTGAAGGCCTGTGGCAACCCTGAATTAATCAAGGCTATTGGCACCATTTTTCCAACAGCATATGCTCACTTCATGTCTCCGTGTCAACACTTTGTAGCAATAAAGTATTTTTAAATTAAGATATGTACATTGTTTTAAGGTATAATGCTATTGCACATTTAATAGACTACAGTATAGTGTAAATGTAACTTTGTATGCACTGGAAAACAAAAAAATTGTGTGACTCACTTTATTGCTATATTTGCTTTATTGTGGTCTGGAACCAAGCCTGTAACATCTCTAAGGTAAGCCTGTGCTCTTTCCTTGCTTTCTACACTCTAGCCACACTGGCATTTTCTAGTTCTTCAAATGCACTATACGCCTGTTCTATCTCAGACCCTTCCAGCACTTGCTGTATTCCAAGTACTGTTCTAAGTGCTTTACATGTATTAACTCATTTAACTCTCACGAAAACCCTAAGAAGGTATTATTATTATTTCTACTGTACAGATAGGGATACCAAGGCACAGAGAACTTGCCCAAGGTGCATAGCTAGTGAGTTATAGAGCTAAGATTTGAACATAGGCAGGCTAGCTGCAGTGTCAGTGCTCCTGGCCACTATACAGCTGTCCCTCTGTATATGCAGGGGATTGGATCCAAGACCCCGTGCACACACAAAAATGTACATGCATAGTTCAGTCCTGCGGTCAGCCCTGCAGAATCCACGTGTATGAAAAGTCTACATGTGGATTTCTCATCCTGAAAATACTGTATTTTTGATCTGTGTTTGGTTGGAGCCACACAGTTTAAACTCCTATGGTTCAAGAATCAACTGTACTTTGCTACCTATGTTTCTTCTCTCTAAAACTCTCTTCTTTCTTTTGCACAGTTATTTCCTACTCAATCCCTCAGCTCAGCTCAAATGTTGTTACCTCACGGAAGTCTTCCCAGAATAGATATACAGTCGGCCCTCCATATCTGTGGGATCTACATCTGCACATTCAACCAATTATGGGTCAAAGATATTAAAAATAAATAAATAAAAAACCCCACAAATTTAAAAAATACAGTATAATAACTATTTACATAACATTTGCATTGTATTAGGTATTATAAGCAATCCAAGATTATTTAAAGTATACAGGAAGATATACACAGGTTATAAGTAAATACTATGCCATTTAATCCAAGGGTCTTGAGCATCCATGGTTTGGTATCTGTGGGGGGGTCCTGGAACCAATCTTGGAGATACAGAGGGATAACTATAATAGAGGACCCTGTTTCATACTTTCATAGCACACTATAGCACATTATCCCAGTTTATATATTATGATTATGTGTGATTATATATTTAGTGTTTGCCTCTCATGCTAGGCAACAAGTTCCATGAAGGCAGAAACTATGTCTGCTTTGCTCAGTACTGTATCCCAAAACAGTACCTGGCACATAATAGTGTTCAATATATATTTATTGTTGAAATGAATAAGCAAAAAATGATTAGGAAGAAGGGCATTTTTTTGCAATAGGAATAAACATGAAAGAAAATAAGGGGACAGAAGCAGTATGACATTTTATTATTCAAATGATACCATGGACAGGTAAATTACTTATATTCTCTACAGTGAACCCTAGGAGGAAAGGAGATAAAGAAGACGGAGGGAAGAAAAGAAATGAACTGAATAGCAGTTATCATTGAGGAGAAAGGCCAGACAGGGAGAGACTGGACATTTGAAAACACTAGATTTCCAGTGGGAAGAGCACTAGACGTTGGAAGGCAAGAAAACTTGACCCTCCCAAGCCTGTAGCAATCCAATCGCCTGCCTTCTCAGCTCCTCTACCAGGGCTATCAAACTGTTGCACAACCAGTCATATTGATACCACAAATTCATGCTCCTAGCCAGGTACCTCTTCCATTTTTGGTAACAATGATTTCAAGCCTTGTGTGGTCTCTTTAAGCCCTCTACCCTACTACCTGACTGCTTACTCTTAGAAGATGACTTTGTCTTCGTACTTCACTGAGAAGATAAAGGCCATCAGGCTAAAAATTCCTCAATTTCCCTTCTCCTGCCTCTAAAGTAGTGTCACTGTATTCTTCCTATCCTAACCTCTTTTATTCTAGTCTTGGGGGCAGGCATCTCCTCTATTGTCAAAAGCAAACCCCTCTTTATTTTTAACTTTTATTTTAGGTCCAGGGGGTACATGTGCAGGTTTGTTATATAGGTAAATTCGTGTCATGAAGGATTGGTATACAGATTATTTTGCCACCCAGGTACTAAGCAGTGCCCAGTGTCTGATGCTTCCCTCTTTGTGTCTATGTGGTCTTATTATTTAGCTCCCACTTGTAAGTGAGAACATGAGGTATTTGGTATCCTGTGTCAGTATGCCAAGAATAATGGTCTCCAGCTCCAACCATGTTGCTGCAAAGGACATGATTTCATTCTTTTTTGTAGCTGCATAGTATTCCATGCAAATCCCTCTTTGTTTGTGTTTAGGATCTCACAGCCTTTTTTCAACTAATCTCTATTCTAAGGTTTGGTCTCTCCCAACCGGTTCTTCCATTTGTTTAAGTCTCTTCCATATTTTAAAAACATAGACCTATATCCCTTGACCCTTGACTACTTGGCTATTGCCTTTTCTCACCTTGTCTTCTTGAAAGAAGAACCTATCAGCTTCCTCTACTTCCTTATCTACATTTATCTATTTATCCTGCAGCATCCTGCTTTTATCATTTCCCTGCTCTTCTCACTGAAATCACCAATAGCCTCCTTGTTGATAAAAATCAGTGGATACTTTTCAATCTTTATCTCACTCTACACTTTTCCTTAGATTTATACTTTTAACAACCCTCCTTGAAATGTTCTTCCCTTGGCTTCCACAGACACCACTGGTTTTCTTTCTACCTGTCTACTCCTTATTAGTTTCTCTTGTTGTCTTCTCTTCTTCTCTATTCCTTAAATGCTGGTATTCCCTAGGATTCTGTTTTGGCCTTTTTCTCTTCTTCATTTGCTTGTTCAGCAATTATTTAATGTGCTTTTAATGTGCCCAGCACTCTGATCTCATCCACTGTATAACTTCAGATACCATCTAAATACTGGTGACTCTCAAATCTATATCTTCAGCTCAGACCTCTCTACATTAAACCTGTAGAGCAAACTATGTTTAAACATTTCTATTTAGATGTCCCCTAAGCCCCTCAAATTCAAAATGCCCAAAACTGAACTCATCATCTCCATTTTCCTACCTGATCCCATTTTTCCTCCTATATTCTCTGGCTCAATGATTAGCACTACCATTTACTCAGTTGTCCAAGCAAGAAACTTAGAAACCAACCTTGACTCTCTGCACCCACCCTTCTTTCCCACATCAAATTTGTTACCATGTAAGCCCTATACATTTTACCTCCTTCTTGTTTTTTTTCTCTAATTTGTCCCCTTCTCTTCATTTCTACTGCTATTCTCTTTAGTTCAAGCCAGAGTTCTCACCTGGGTTATTATAACAGCCTGACTTATTTTCCTTCTTCTAGCCACTCCCACCTCTAATCTATCTTCTCTATACTTGCTAGAGTGATCTCCCCAAAACACACATTTCATCATATGAAATGTATTTCACATATTTCACATATCACATTTCACCCTCCCTACTTAAAACTTTTCAATGGTTCTTCATAGCTTTCAGGTTGAATTCCAAATTCTTTAACAAGTCATATAAGGAACGTCAGGATTTGGCCCCTGTCTACACCTCTCATCTCATCTCATCTCTCACTGCTCATTTCTTCTTTATCAGTGAACTCTCCAATGCTAATCCCAATCTTAAATGGACAGCAAGCACGTTAATAGGAGTTATTTTAAGAGGTCCCCAAACTAGCAAAATGCCTAACCAACATCCCTAAACTTCTGATAGACAAGAAACTGAGAAACAGAAACTCCATCATTCCACTCACATACTTGTAATTTTTCCCATCAAATTTTAAGTCCCTTATACCTGTTGCTTTAGATGATTAAGTTCAGCTGTCTGGGGATCAATATTAACAATAGGTTTGTTCTTGATTTTTCTTGCTCTGTCAGCATAGCGAAGGGTATTTAATGTTTCTTCTAGATTGGAGTCAGCAGGACTCACACAGGCTATCATAAGAGTATGACTATTACCTCCCAGAGAATCTGAAAAAGAACAATAAAGGATAACGAACGAAATGAAATCAAACAAGTAGGATATAAGCAAAGCCATCCATTCAGGTTGGTGACTTAAAATTCAGAGCTAAAAGAAAAAGTTCTTAGTGTTTTTATATTGAAACAATAGGATATGTATAGATAGCTAAGATTTCTGATGTGATATAAATTTAAATCCTATTGCGTGTGTCCACATTCTGAAAGAGACTGTGATTTCAGCAGTTAATCAAGTTAAAACAACTGGAGCCTCGCTTAAGTAAGTTAGGAGCCACTAGTGGAATTAAATATTCTTAGGATGCCCCCTCTAGGTGGATTTTAACTCTCCAGGGAGTTCTGTTTAGCAGCACTAATAATTAAAGAAACAGTAACCAAATTCATTTTCAGGTGCAAAATACAAAGTACAGTTGGTACACTACAGATTTCTTGGCTCTCAAGGTCATATATGAAGACATTTTTCCATTATCTTAGAAGCCTGCTTGCCAACAGCACTCTCTTGTATTTATCAATTAGTCAACTGTGTATGTGATAGTCCAAATAGCTCGCTTTTTACCCGTTTCATCTTTGCTTTCTCAGCACTAACATTATGAGTTACTCTCTTATTTTTAGAGGCACTTTGGGCTTACCTTGAAGCAGTCGAGTCAACTTGGAATCTCTGTAGGGCACAAATCCACCCTTTTTGTCATCTCCAAGAGCACTGATTACATTTCCCAAGCATAGGAGGCCTCGGTTAATATTAATACCTAATAGCAGGAAATGAAATTTAAATTGCTTGGTAATGCATCCAATATATACCTACATTTCTTCTGAGAAAGAGAAAAGAAATAAAGACCCCATAAAAAAATTGAGTGATCAATCTTATGAAAACTTTGATATATATATATATATTTTTTAAATTTTTAATTTTTCTATAGGTTATTGGGGTACAGGTGGTGTTTGGTTACCTGAGTAAGTTCTTTAGTGGTAATTTGTGAGATTTTGCTGAAACCGTCACCCAAGAAGTGTACACTGCACCCTTGTAGTCTTTTATCCCTCGTCCCCCTCCCACCCTTTTCCCCAAGTCCCCAAAGTCCATTGTATCATTCTTGTGCCTTTGCGTCCTCATAGCAGAGAAAACTTCTTAATCCTGTTCACTTTTTGGAGTGTCTCTTTCAGTAAAGGACAAAGGTCCAAATGTTGGATATGAACGATTGAGTCCACTGGCACTTCTTGCCCTTCCCATGGAAACAAAGCAGATAGATAAATAACTATCACCATGACAACCATATGTATAGTTATTTACTTTTTATATCCACTATGATAATCTTGAAATTAATGCTGTGAAATTGGATGAACAGGTTTTTTTTTAACCATATTATCATCATTACTTTTACTATCATT
Organism: Ateles fusciceps; assembly: GCA_036589455.1. Lineage (NCBI taxonomy): Eukaryota > Metazoa > Chordata > Mammalia > Primates > Atelidae > Ateles > Ateles fusciceps. Next base: position 245,427 of record JAZHEH010000426.1, on the reverse strand, counting down.
CTCATTTTATAGATAAAGAAACAAGCTCAGAGGTTAAATGACCTGCCTAAGGTCAAACAGCTAGTAAGGGGTAGGCCTGAGATTCCATCTCAAGATTTCAGTCAAGTCCTATGCTCTTTTCATTATATCATACTGGAATACCTTTCCTACTGTAGCTTTAAAAAAGGTAAAGATTATTTTCTACTTTGTTTAATTCTGAGGTTTGCTTCTTAAACATTCTAATAACCTTTGAAGTCCTGCTAAAGCACCTAACTTCCCATTATTAGGCTTATTGTGGAAAAGCTTTATAGTATAATGGTTAAGTGCATAGTTGGTGTCAAACAGACAGGTTACAATCCTGGCTCTGTCACTGACTAGTGATATGATCTTGAGTTAAGTTCCTTTATAAAATGAGGTAAATCTACCTACCTTATTAAGTTGTGGTAGTGAATTAAATAAGATACTATCTATGAAGCAAAGTTAAATGATAAATAAATCATGCTATGGTTTGAATGTTTGCGTCTCCTCCAAAATTCATGTTGAAACTTTGTCCCCCAGTGCGATAGTATTAGGAGGTAGGACCTTTAGGACATGATTAGGCCATGAAATGTCTGCCCTCATGGATGGGGATTAGTGCCTGATAAGAGGGCTGGAGAGAATTAGCTAGTTGCCTTTGCTCTTTGGCCCCTTCTGCCATGTGTGGACACACCGTTTATCCCTTTTCCCCCATCTGCCATGTGAGGCTGCCAGGATGTCTGTCCTCACCAGGCATTGATTCTACTGGCACCATGATCCTGGGTTTCTCAGCCTCCAGAACTGTGAGAAATAAATTTATATTGTTTCTAAATTACCCAGTCTAAGGTATTTTGTTATAGCAGCGCAAATGGACTAAGACAAATGGTATAATTATTGTTAGCTCTACTCTACCTTTTATACAGCCATCCTTTGGACTTCCTTATAACATGAAACAATCATATTTATGAGATGCCGACTCCAAACTCCTGACTGCATTCTACTATCCTTCCATTTCTTTGGATCCTGTTCTTCAACCTTTTTTATTTTTTTGACTACTAATTTACTGATACTTTCTAATACTGTCAGTAGATCAGCCTCTTCTGGGCCTTCAACTACTCTGAACCCTATGGTTGATAATTTCAGTTATGTTTTCCTAAGAACTCACTGGACATATGATCTACCATTCTCACCATGTTAATTCTCAACCATAGGTTAAACCAACTATGTGTGTGTATGTTTATTTGTAGGCTGCAATACTGAAGAAACAGCATAACTAAACAGATGAGATCCATTATAAACATGCTACCTAACCTTAGCTGAACCCTGGGTCAATTGACAATCTTTTTCTTCCTTATTCCTACTTTACTAACATTCTAATATAACTAATCTAATTCACCATGGCAGCCATTACGCAGTATTCATCATTTTTAAGAATATAAACCTATCTTCACTTTCTATTGGTAGAGGATTTCACCAAATATTTTATAGACATGAAAGTTATCCACAAGGGCTCCCCAACCTCCCCTCTCCTCGCCTCACATTCTTTTTTTTGCTATTACTTACTCCTTCATCCTTCACCTTGTTTCAGAGGAAATAGCTGCCTTTGTTTTCAAGTTCCTGCCTTCTGCCTCTGTTTCTATTCCCTCCGATTTCTCTTGGGACCCTGATCCTTTATCTTCTCCCTCTCTCTTAGATCTTCCATTTATTTTTTCCTTCACTAATCCCTTATTTTCAGCCTATACACATGCTCATATCTCCCTAATCTAAAACAAAAATAATTTTCTCAATTATCCCTTTCTTCTTCCTCTCATTACCAATTGGGTACTGCTTATCCTCACTAGGATGTGAAGAAAGCCTGCTGAGATTTATCAAACCTGCCTGCCAATACCTGCACTAAATCTTTTGTTAGTTAGTCCATTCCTTTCCTCCCCTTTTTAGCCAAACAAAACACTGTGTTATTTTATTGGCCCATATCCCATCTGGATGTAAAGGAGAGACTGCTGAGGTTTTTCAAAGCTGCTGAGCAAAACTTGCATCTATAGTTTCATATAGGAACAAAACAAAATTCCAGATGAACCCCGTAGAAGAATCTATGGCAATGATCTAAGCAAGAACCATAGACTTAAGGATAAAGTGGGTGTTTTCTTCCCTTCTTCTTCAAATGAGAGTTGGGGCTCAAGAATAGAAAGGAGCTAGAGACATGAATGTTTCTCTAGAAATAAATCACCACAAACAGGATTTGATTTCCTGTTGCTAAGACATTAAAATGATAAATTCTTGACAAAGATGGAATATATATCACAAAGATGGGAAATAACATATTTGCAGAGACTTAAAAGTTCTGATTAAGGACAGCTATGAAAAAAAGAAAAATGAAGTAGTTCTCTCTGTAAGAATGAGAACAGATCAATTAAAGCGAGAGTAAAAAATACTACTCCATACCTTTGGGTGTTTGTTCACTATGGCAACAAATAAATAATAAAGGAGAGATTTTAACTTTAAATGTAACTTCACAGTTATCATGGAGGCACATTAAAATGGGTTTCACAGCTGGAACAGAAAAGTATATTTGTAAGAAAAAGAAAAATGAGGTAGGATAGAAATGAAGTAGATCTATATCCAGTGGTTCTCAAGTGGGGGTAATTCTGCTTTATAAGGGACATCTGGCAGTATCTGGAGACATTTGGTTGTCACAACTTAGGAGCTGGTGTGTGTTCTACTGGCATCTAGTGAGTAGAGGCCAAAGATGCTGTTAAGCATTGTACAATGCACGGGATGGCCTCCTTTCCCGTAAACAATTACTTAATCCAAAATATTAATGGTGACACGGCTGGGAAACCCTGCTCTACATGTGAAAAAAATATGTATGGGCCTAAAGCAGGTAGCATTACTGAGTAAATTAGGGTGAAAACAGAAGTATGGTATGATAGATGGTTTGCCTGGTCAAAGAGAAAGGGAATGATCTGTTACTGAAATGGATCACAAAACTTAGACAGAGGCAACCAGTGATAGGCGATAGAGCAGGAAAGGCACTTGATTAGGAGTGAGAGAATCTTAGTTTCAAATTCTGCTCTTGACACTTACCAGTGTGTATAATATTGAACTAGCTACTAAACTTTCTTTTATCCATAAAACAAGACAATATTGATCTAACCTAATGGGACTGGGATAATCAATGCAATTTGTAAATGGGTATCTATATGTAAGTTATTATTAACAGAGTAGAAAAACTCGGATAATCTGGATACCTACTAAGTCACATGAGGCTGAAAGCAGAATAGCTGATAAATCCCTTATACTACTCTGATGACTGTTTATTTACCCAAAAGATACAAGTGAAGAATAAAATGGCTGTTTTGGTCTTGAAGTCGACATACAAGGAAGAACTGATCACAGAAGTAAAAACGATGGGAATATGATGGAAGAGTACCAAGGAACATAGTCAGACATCAAGTGTCCTAGGCTTTAAGAAAATAATCTCTAAAATTAGGAAAAAGAATAGTTAGGATTCCAGGAACAGAATGTCTAAAGGGGAAAATAACAAAAAAAAGAAGGCTTTCAAAAAATAAAATGACGGCCGGGTGCGGTGGCTCACACCTGTAATCCCAGCACTTTGGGAGGCCAAGGCAGGCGGATCATGAGGTCAAGAGATCGAGACCATCCTGGCCACCATGGTGAAATCCTGTCTCTGCTAAAAAAAATACAAAAATTAGCTGGGCATGGTGGCATGCACCTGTAGTCCCAGCTACTCGGGAGGCTGAGGCAGGAGAATTGTTTGAACCTAGGAGGCGGAGGTTGCAGTGAGCCGAGATCGCGCCACTGCACTCTAGATTATCTAGTCACAAATTGTTCTAATAAAATATCAGTGTAGCTACATAGGAATGAGCTTTCAAATAAATTAGTATATAAAAGAACATAGAGCATTATGGGAAATTCTACTCAAACATAGGACACTGACCACCAGCATATCTCTCCTCTCCCCCTCCTAGACATCACTAAAAGGAATAAAAAAGGTACTAACCTACCAGGATCACAGAGCACAGGAGAGGAAATTTAGTAGGTACAAGGTTTCAGCATATTTTTAGAGTACAGATTGAGAAGCAATAACTGACTTAGCAAGATGGAATAAGCCTTAACTTAAAGTGTCTGCAGAGGACAATAATGATAATGACAATGATAAAAACAGCTAAGTTTATAGTGTCTATAGCACTGTTTTAGGTACTTTATACATATTAACTAATTCAATTTTCACAAGTCCTATAGATATTATAATTATCCCTGTTTTGACAGATATGGAAGTTGTGAGCACAAGAGAGTTAGGTGACTTGCCCAAGGTCACACAGTTGATAAGTGGCAGTGCAGAATGCAAATATAGGCAGTACGGGTCCTCAAAAGTCCATGGAGTCTTAAATCTCCATGCTTTAGGAAAGGAAACTAATTTGCTCACTTGGCACCAGGTTCTGCAGAAACAGGAAAGCCTTGGGGTTGAAAAAGATGGGATGGTAGAAAATCTATATAGTATACAGAACTCCTGGACTCTCAAGTCTCCTCTCCAGAGCCATGCAACTACTGTGTCCTCCCATTCTCAATCATTCCCAGTCTACCTTACGGGATATATTTTCTATATCTGCCCATTAAATGTTGATATTCTTGGAACTGTCTTAAGCTCTTCTTATTCATATACACTCTCTTGTGGGATCTCAGCCATGCCTAGAGTTCCAATAAATACCTATATGCTAACGACTCCCTAAATATATATGTTCAAACCAGAACTCTTTCTTGATGTCCAAATATATATTACGACTACCTACTCAATCCCTCTAGTGGACTATGTCCATGTGGCATTGCACAAAAACACTGAACAAAACAGGATTTATCTTATCCGTGCAAACCTATTTCCACTTCCAGCACTGTTTTCTTCAATTGTGTACCCATCTAACCTGTCACCAAACCAACAGCAAATCTGAGTCATCTTGGGTGTTTCCTCTTTATTCACCCCCACACATCCAAATCCTTTATTCACTGTGCTACATAGTAGACACAAAGATAAATAAGTCAAAATCCCTACTCTTAATGAGTTCATAGTCTAAAGGGAGAGAGAGATACAAACAAATAAATAATTGCAAATACAATGTTAGAGGAAGAGATATGTGTGGTTAAGACGGGTTCTCTTAGGAGAGAGTGGTAAACTTTACCTGGGAAGGTAGGGAGCCCTCAGAGAAGAATTGAAGTTAGAGCTGAAATGTGAAGGATGACTAGGACAATAATAATGAAGGAGGGAAGAGTAGGAAAGTAGAGTGTAAAGGGCATTCTAGGTAGAGGAAGTGGTATATGCCAAGGCACGTGTCTGTGAGAGAACACTATACATTTAAGGAACTATAAGTAGTTCAAATATGAGTACAATGCAAATTATGAGATGGAGAGAGATAAACAATGAGGCCAGGGAGACAGCTAGGAACAGATCATAAAGGGCCTTATATGTCATGGCCAGAGTATTTGTATTTATCCTATAGGACTGTGGTTTTCAAATTGTACTCAGAAGGTCTTAGGATAATTTAAGGAGCTAGCAGAGATACTTGAGTTTCTACAAATACAATTTGGAGTTTGTTTTACGGATCACTTTTTATTGTGGTAAAATATACATGATGTAAAATTACCATTTTAACCATTTTTATTTATTCATTAACTTTATTCTAGTTCAGGGGTACATGTGCATGTTTGTTTACACAGGTAAATTGCATGTTATAGGGGCTTGGTATATAGATTATTTGTCACCCCAGGTTATAAGCACAGTACCCAATAGGTAGTTTTTTGATCTTCCCCCTCCTCTCATGCTTCACCCTCTAAATAGGACATGGTATTTTGCTGTTCCCCCTCCTTGTGCCCATGTGTTCTTAATGTTCTCACTTATAAGTGAGAACATGCATAATTGGTTTTCTGTTCCTATGTTGGTTTGCTTAGGATAATTGCCTTCAGCTCCATCCACGTTGCTGCAAAGGACATGATCTTATTTATTTTACGGCTGCATAGTCTTCCATGGTGTAGTACGTACCACATTCTCTTTATTGTGGTCTATTGTTGACGGGTATTTAGGTTGATTCCATGTCTTTGCTACTGTGAGTAGTGCTTCAATGACAGTACATGTGCATGTGTCTTCATGGTAGAATGATTTATTTTCCTTTGCATATTGTATTAGTCCATTTCACATTGCTATAAAGTCAAACTCAGCCTGAGTAATTTATAAAGGAAAGAGTTTTAATTGACTCACAGTGCTGCATGGCCTGGGAAAGCCTCAGGAAACTTACAAATCATCGCAGAAGGGGAAGTAGACCCTTCTTCATAAAGTGGCAGGAGAGAGAGGTGAAGTGCAGAGCACAGGAAAAACTGCCACTTTTAAAACCATCAGGATCTTCATGAGATTCACTATCACGAGAACAGCATGGGGGAAACTGCCCCCCTAATCCAATCACCTCTCCACCAGGTTCCTCCCTTGACACATGGGGACTACAATTTGAGCATGAGATTTGGGTGGAACACAGAGCCAAACCATATCATTCTGCCCCTGGCCCCTCCCAAATCTCATGTCTTTTCACATTTTAAAACCAGTCATGCCTTCCCAACAGTTCCCCAAAGTCTTAACTCATTTCAGCATTAATTCAAAAGCCCACAGTCTAAAGTGTCCTCTTGAGGACAAGTCCCTTGCTTTGCCCATGAACTTGTAAAATCAAAATCAGGTTAGTTACTTCCTATATACAATGGGGGTACAGGCATTGGGTAAATGCTCCTCAGCTCCAAATGAGATAAATTGGCCAAAACACAAAGGGGTGGCTAGCAGGGCCGGATGCAGAGTGCAAAATCCACCAGGCAGTCATTATTAAATCTTAAAACTCCTCGAAATGATCTCCTTTGACTTCATGTCTCACATCCAGGTCATACTGATGCAAGACGTGGGTTCTCATGGCCTTGGGCAGCTCTGCCCCTATGACTTTGCAGAGTACAGCTCCCCTCCCAGCTGCTGTCACGGGTGCTGGGGTTGGAATGTCTGTGACTTTTCCAGGTGCATAGTGCAAGCTGTCGGTGGATCCATTCTGGGGTCTGGAGGATGGTGGCCCTCTTCTCATAGCTCCACGAGGCAGTGCCCCAGTAGAGACTGTGTGGGAGCTCCAATCCCACATTTCCTTTTTGTACTGCCATAGAGAGATTCTCAATGAGGGCCCTGTCCCCTTCAGCAAACTTCTGTCTGGACATCCAGGTGTTTCCATACATCCTCTGAAATCTAGGTGGAGGTCTCCCAAAGCTCAATTATTGATTTCTGTGCACCTGTAGGCCCAACACTATGTGGAAGCTGTCACGGTTTGGGGCTTGCACCCCCTTTGACCCCTTTTAGGCACAGCTAGAAGCTGGGGCAGCTGGGATGCAGGGCACCAAGTCCCAAGGCTGCAGGGGAGGGGGAGAGGGTTGGGCCCAGCCCAGGAAATCATTTTTTCCCTCCTAGGCCTCCAGACCTGTAATGGAGGTGCTGCCATGAAGGTCTCTAACATGCCCTGGAGACACTTTTCCCATTGTCTTGGTGATTAACATTCTGCTCCTCCTTACTTATTCAAATTTCTGTAGCCAGCTTGAATTTCTCCCCCGAGAAAAAGGGGTTTTTCTTTTCTCTGTCACATGGTCAAGCTGACAAATTTTCCAAGCTCTTCGAATGCTTTTGCTACTTAGAAATTTCTTTCCACCAGTATCCTAAACTCATCTCTCCTCCTCAAGTTCAAAGTTCCGCAGATCTCTGAGGCAGGGGCAAAAGCGCAGCAAGTTCTTTCGCCAGCACAGCAAGAGTCACCTGTGATCCCAGTTCCCAATAAACTCTTCATCTCCATCCTGAGACCACCTCAGCCTGGACTTCATTGTCCATGTCACTATCAGCATTTTGGTCGAGAAACTATTCAACAATGCTCTAGGAAGTTCCAAACCTTCCCACATCTTCCTGTCTTCTTCTGAGCCCTCCAAACTGTTCCAACCTCTGCTTGTTACCCAGTTCCAAAGTTGCTTCCACATTTTCAGTATGTTTATAGCAGTGCCCTACTCTCTGTGGGGCAATTTACTATATTAGTCCATTTTCACACTGCTATGAAGACATACCTGAGATTGGGTAATTTATACAGAAATTACTGAGTAATTTATAAATTTATAAAGGTAAGAGGTTTAATTTACTCACAGTTCTGCATAGCTGGGAAGCCTTAGGAAACTTATGATAATGGCAAAAGGGGAAGCAGGCACCTCTTCACAAGGCAGCAGGAGAGAGGTGAAGTGTGAGCACAGGAAAAACTGCCACTCTTAAAACCATCAGATCTCCTGAGACTCACTCACTATCAAGAGAATAGCATGGGGGAAGTGCCCCCTCATAATCCAATCACTTTCCACCAGGTTCCTCCCTTGACATATGGAGATTACTGAGATTTGGGTGACGACACAGAGTATATATTTAATAATGGTATTGCTGAGTCTAACGGCAAATCTGTTTTAAGTTCTTTGACAAATCACCACACTGCTTTGCTTTCCACAAGGGCTGAACTAATTTACATTCCAATGAGCAGTAGATAAGTATTCCCTTTTCTCCACAACCTCGCCATCATCTGTTATTTTTTGACTTTTTAAAAATAGCCATTCTGACTGGTGTGAGATAGTATCTCACTGTGGTTTTGATCTGTATTTCTCTAATGATTAGTGAGACTGAACATTTTTTGATATGCTTCTTGGTCACGTGTATGTCTTCTTTTCAAAAGTGACTGTTACAACCCATAGAGTGGGAGAAAATATTCACAAATTACGCACCTGACAAAGAACTAATATCCAGATCTACAAGGAACTCAAATCAGGAAGAAAAAAACAAATAATCCCCACCAAAAAAGAGGGCAAAGGACATGAACACTTTTTAAAAGAAGATATACCAACAGCCAACAAACATATGAAAAACTGCTCCACATCACTAATCATCAGGGAAATGAAAATTAAAACAATGAAATACCACCTTACTCGTGCAAGAATGGCTACATAATTAAAAAGCCAAAAAATAATAGATGTTGTCATGGATGTGGTGGAAAGGGAAACTTTTACACTGCTGGTGGGGATTTGAAATTAGTACAACCACTATGGAAAACAGTATGGAGATTCCTTAAAGAACTAAAAGTAGAACTACTATTCAATCCAGCAATCCCACTACTGAGTATCTACCTAAAGGAAAAGAAGTCATTATATGAAAAAGACACACACATGCATTGTTTATAGCAGTACAATTAACAACTGCAAAATATGGAACCAACCCAAGTACCCAGCGATCAACCAGTGGATAAAGAAAATGTGGTATATATACATATTAAATACTACTCCACCAAAAAAGGAACAAAATAATATCTTTACAGCAACTTGGATGGAACTGGAGGCTGTTATTATAAATGAAGTAACTCAGGAATGGAAAACCAACTATTGTATGTCTCACTCATAAGTGGGAGCTAAGCTAGAGGACACAGAGGTATAAGAATAACATAACGGACTTTGGGGACTCTGGGTGGGGGAGGTTTGATGGGTGTAAGGGATAAAAGACTACATATTGGGTACAGTGTACACTGTTCAGGTGACGGGTACATTACAATCTCAGAAATCACCACTAAAGAAACGTATCTATGTAACCAAAAACCACCTCTACCCCAAAACTGTTGAAATAAAAAAATAAGAGAAAACGATGGCCAGGCATGGTGGCTGACACCTGTAATCCCAACACTTTGGGAGGCTGAAGCGGGTGGATTGCTTGAGCCCAGGAGTTCGAGACCAGCGTGGGCAACGTGGTAAAATCCTACCTCTACCAAAAATACAAAAATTAGCTGGGCGTGGTGGTATGCACCTGTAGTCCCAGCTACTTGAGAAGGCTGAGGTAGGAGAATCATTTGAGCCTGAGAGGTCAAGGCTGCAGTGAGCCAACATCGTGCCACTGCTTCTCCAGCCTGGGTGACAGAGTGAGACTATCTTAAGAAAACAAGAAAGAAATTGTAATCATAACAATAGTTACAATATTCTTATGGCTTTAATATTGACTTAATGTTATACATTTGAACTTATAAATTTACATGAATTTAAAATGTTTTCTAATCTATTTCAAATGTTAGAATTTGTTGTAAGATATTATTATTTAAAAAAATAGCTCCTCTGCTTTAAAAAGATGGCAGATTAAAATCTGTTGTAGACAATGGGAAACAAATGAAAGGTTTTAAAGAGAATGTAAAGATGATGAACTTTGGATTTTATAAGTAGTACTTTGTCCAGGAGTTCACAACCAGCCTGGGCAACACTGCAAAACCCTGTCTCTACAAAAACTACAAAAATTTGCTGGGCACAGTGGCATACACTTGTAGTCCCAGTTACTCGGGAGGCTGAGATGCGAGGATGGCTTCAGCCCAGGTGGTTGAGGCTGCAGTGAGCCGTGATCATAGCATTGCACTCCAGTCTAGGCGACAGAGTGAAGACAGTCTCAAAAGAAAAATAAATGTAAGTATTACTTTGATAGTCATTTGCAAGGTGAACTTGGGAATAAAAAACTGGTGTTTAAAAAACGCTTTACCATTCATTTTTTTTTTGTTCAAATGATTTTAGTTACTAGAATGCACAATTTTTAAAATATGCAAATAAAAAGTTAAAAAACTTGGAAAAAAAGAAAGAAATCATTTAGAAGCTTATTTTAATAGTTCAGATGACAAGATCTCTGAGAACTGTAGCACTGGAAAAGGGATAAAGGATATAGAAGTCAGAAGTAATTAAGACATAAACACGACATGACTAAGCTAACTTCTGGATCTGAAAGGTGAGAAAAGAGAATGCGTAAAGACACATACTAATATTCCAGGAATAAAGTACACATTTATTCTTCTAGCCAGACAACAGTTATAGAATACCTACTGTGTGTAAGGCACAGTGCTGGGCACAGTTAGCAGGAAAATAAGAAATGGTTTCTGCTTTCAAGGAACTCAAAGTCTAATGGGGGGAAACATAATTAAATAATTACATGAAAAGAAAGAACACTATGAGAAAGAGGGTAACTGTATCTTGATGAGGCTTTGGGTTACAAGCTTTGAGTAAATGCATTTGTCAAAACCCAGCTAATATGCACTTAAAATTTGTGCTTTCCATTGTATATCTTATATTAAGAATATATATATTGGCCAGCTGTGGTAGTTCATGCCTGTAATCCCAGCACTCTGGGAGGCCGAGGCAGGCAGATCGCCTGAGGTCAGGAGTTTGACACCAGCCTGGCCAACATGGTGAGACCCCCGTCTCTACTAAAAATACAAAAATTAGCTGGGCGTGGTGGTGCATGCCTAAAGTCCCAGCTACTTGGGAGGCTGAGGCAGAAGAATTGCCTGAATCCCATAGGTGGAGGTTGCAGTGAGCCAAGATCGTGCCACTGCACTCCAGTCTGGGCAACAGAGCAAGACAGCGTCTCAATCAATCAATCAATCAATCAATCAATATTAAATACCAGTTAATGATATGCAAACTGAAGTAGTTAGGAGGAAGTATATTAACATGTGCAATTTACTTTAAAATGTGTTTTTAAAATGAATACAGATTGATGAATGGATAGATGGACAGATATGTGATAAAGCAAATATAGTAAAATGTTAATCTTACTATAGGTATAAGAGTATTGCAAAATCTTTCAACTTTGAAGTACCTTTGAAAATTTTCAATCAATAAAATGTTAGAAAAAACCCACAATGTGAGCATGAATTTATGGAAAGATCTTGACCCAGAGTAGAGGTTTCATAGGCGGGTAACATCTGAATTGTGAATTGAAATGTTAATAGGAGCTACCAGGCAGAACAAAAAGGAGAAAGAACCCAGGCATTCAGTGAAGACCTATCGCATGTCAGGCGCTATGTCAGGGCCTAGGGATTCAAAGATAAATATGACCCAGTCTTGCCTTTGATTGGCTTGCTGTCTACGGGGGGAGTCGTACGGGTAAGGAGATGACTGTAATACAGGGTTGGGGCAGTATTAGTGTAGAAGAGAGGTAAGCACTAGATGAGGGGTACCTAATCCTCACTGGGGGAACTGAGGTGGTCAACAAAGTTTCTTCAAGGGGATGAAATTGAGACTGAGCACAAAACTGAATGAGTCACATGAAGATAGAAGGGAAGGCACTTTCGCAGAGGGAGCAGAATGTACAAAGACACTTAGAAGACAGAGTACGAGGCGCATTTAATATGGCTAAGCAGATTGTAAGGAAAGAGTGGGGGAGAGGAAAAGCTAGCCAGGGAGGGAAGGCTAGACCATAAAGGCCATATTGAAGCAGGATGGTGTAAACTGAGGAGCCCTAGAAGAGCTTTTAGCAGAGAGAGACAGTTTAGGAAGAATATCCTGGCTGCTGTTTGGTTCATGGCTTGAAAAGGTACCTGACTGAAGACAGGGAAACCAAGTTTTTGCTATAATAAAAAAGTGATGAGGGCCTGAAGTAAGATAGTGGTAGTAGGATTAGAGAAAGAGAGTGAGGTGAAAGACGAAGTTAGGACTGACAGGTCTCAGTGACTGATGAGATTGGGGGAAGGAGCCAGATTATAGAAATCGATACCTTGGTTTCTGTCTTGGGTGACTGGGTGGATGTTGATAGTATTCACTGCAGGAGATGGAGGACCAGTTTAACAGCAACAGGGAGGAATGAGGGGCTCAGTTTTAGACATGTGGAAAGGGAAGTACCTGTGGGACATCCATGAGAACTCTCTACAGGCAATTACATTTACATGCCTAAATTTTGACACATGAGATAGGGACTGGATATAGAGGTTTAGGATTGGCAGTGGACAGGTAGGAATTATAAGCATCTAAGTGGGTGAAACCACTTCGGGAGGAGGGGGGTGGGTGACAGGGTGATGGGCATGAACAGTGGGAAGAGAAAAAATCCCAGGACAAAGCCTGGGTCATATTTTAGATAGGGGTGAGTGGAAGAGGAGGAGCCTGTGAAAGAGTCTTCAGAAAGTGAGAGGAAAATCAGGAGAGAGTAGCATCACAGAGTCAAGAGGAACGAGATTGTCCAGAAGGGGCAGGATGTTAGACCTGCAGAGTCATCAAGTCAGAGGAGGAGCTGGAAAGAGCCTAATGGATTTGGTTGTTTAGGTCATGGGCTGACCTCAAAAGGGATAGTTTCAATGGGAGGAGGATGGAGGGGTGACAAAATGCAGAATGAAAGGAAAAGGGAGGAGAGCAGTATTAACAGGATGAAAGATTTTGTTTATATTAAGATGTGAGAAACATTATTATGCTTCTACGCTGAGAGCAGAAAGTCAGTTGAGAGGGAGAAGTTAAAACAGGAGGAGCAGGGGTGCTTGATGGAACCATGTTTCTGAGGCAGTGGGGGAGAAAATCCAGCAGAAAAACACACAGGAGTATTGGCACAGAGATCTGAAACAGAACTGTCTGGAAAAACAATGAGTAGACTGCTATGGCTGGAACCTTGTAGTTTGTGGGAGATTAAGCTAGAAATACACAGGCATCAGAAAATGACAATGTAGTCCTATGGTACTAGAGAAATTTCAGAGGAAAAAAATACATTAGAAGATAACATGATTAAAAAGGCAATGTTAAAAACCCCAGACTTAAGTTGGGCCTTGAAAGGTGGCTATGTTGTAGATAGTTTGAATGCGTGTTGGGGAGCACACACTACATTCTGGGCAAGAAGAGGAGATGGCTGTGATGAAAGTGTGCAGAAACCAGAGTTAGCTGAGCATGTTGTGGGGACCAGATAGCTGGCGTGGAGAGTGGGTAGGGAAGCTGTGAAAGACAGTCAAGGAGGTAGGCTTGGGACCAGGGTATGAAGGGTCTGGAAGACTTGGCTATGTTTTTTAAACTTCATCTTGTAAGTAGCTACTTCAAAGTTCTATTCAGGTGAGGTGCCATGTACAAAATGGTATTTTTAAAGCTACATATGTAATTCATTGATTTTTGTATTTTTATTGATACACAATATTTGTACATATTTATGGGATACATGTCATATTTTGTTACATGAATAGAAAGTATAAAGATCAAGTCAGGGTATTTAGGGTATCTATCGCCTTGAGCACTTATTACTTCTATGTGTTGGGAACATTTCAATTCCTCCCTTCTAGTTATTTTGACATGTACAATACAATGCTATTCACTCATCACCCTACTCTGCTATCAAACATTAAAACTTATTCCATCTAAATGTATGTTTATATCCATTAATCAACCTCTCTCTTCTTCACCTCTTCCTCCACTCCTACACCCTTGTTGGCCTCTGGTAACTATCATTCTACTCTCTACCTTCATGATACCCACGTTTTTAGCTCCCATATATGAATGAGAAATATGCAATATTTGTCTTTTTGTGCCTGGCTTATTTCACTTAACATAATGACCTCCAGTTCCATCTATGTTGCTACAAATGACAGGATTTCTTTCTTTTTTATGGCCAAAATAGTATTCCACTGTGTATATATGCCACATTTTCTTTATCCATTCATCTGTTGATGGACACTTAGATTGATTCCAAATTTTTGCTATTGTGAATAATGCTGCAATAAACATGGGGGTGCAGGTATCCCTTTGATCAAAAGGTATTTTAAGATTAGCCTAGCTATGGTATTTAGAATAGAATGCCTTCTAGGAGTCAAAAAGTTAGGTTACTGTTGAGATGTGCAGGGTGAGGGCATGGACTCCGTAGAGGTGGCAGGAACAGACTGGAAGTGAGTGCATCTCTACCATGATGCTAAGGAAGAACTAACAGCAGGTAATGGGTACTCATTCCTAAATGGGGAAATTATGCTGGGTGCAATTAGACTAATAGATCAGTAAGAAGAAAAAGCAAAAGAGATTGAAAAGTAATAATTTGAGCTGGGAAAAGAACTAGTATAGTGAGGATTTACAAGCCAAGTTAAGAGTTTCAAAAAGAGTATTTTCAAGTGTTAATGCCACAGAAAGGTTGGGTAAGATGGGCACTGAAAAAACCCATTAGTTCTGGTAATTAAGATATCCCTGGATATCTCTTACATAGTGGTTTTGGCAAGGTAGGTAAAGACAGACTACTGAGAGTGAATGAGGTTGCAGGATACAAAATCAATATTAAATAAATTTTATATTCCACACACCAAAAACAAAGTTACAAAATATAATTTTTAAAGATTCTATTTATGCTGGTTACATGGGTTTGTTCAGTTAGTGAAAATGCAGCAAGCTACACACTTACGGTGGGTGTACTTTTCTATTTGTACATTACACTTCAATAAAAAGTTTAAAAAATATCACTTGCAATACTGTCAAAATATAAATTACCTAGGAATAGAACAAAAGATGTATAATATTTCTACAGGGAAAAACACTCAGATTTAATTTTGATTTAATAGAATACTCAGAAACAGACTAAGGCATATTTGGGTACTTAATATATGAAAGAAATGGCACTGCTTATCAGTAGGGAAAGAATGGACTTTTTTTTTTTTTTTTTTGAGACGGAGTCTTGATCTGTTGCCAGGCTGGAGTGCAGTGGCACAATCTCGGCTCACTGCAACCTCCGCCTCCTGGGTTCAAGCGATTCTTCCGCCTCAACCTCCCAAGTAGCTGGGACCACAGGTGCGTGCCACCACGCCCGGCTAATTTTTTTGTATTTTTAGTAGAGACGGGGTTTCCGATGGCCAGGATGGTTCTCGATCTCTTGACCTCGTGATCCACCTGCCTCGGCCTCCCAAAGAGCTGGGATTACAGGCGTGGCCACCGCGCCCGGCCAAGAATGGACTTTTTAATAAATGGTGCTAGGACAAATGGGTATTTACATAGAAAAACAAAACTGGACCCTGCATCATACCATGTATAAAAAAACAGTTCTAGGTGGATTAAAGACTTAACTGTGAAAGGCAAAACTGTAAAGGTTTTATTAGGTAACATAGAAAAACATCTTTGAGATCTTGGCGTACTAAAGGATTTCTTAAGACACAAAATTATCGTCAATGGAAAGAAAGTGAAAGACAAGCCAGAGAGGAGGGAGAAGATGTGTGCAAAACACACAGGGTGGGGAGATTAAGCAATAAATATAACTGACCAATGACTAGAATCTATGGTTTCTTCAGAATTACTTTTAGGCCAGGTGTGGTGGCTCACACCTGTAATCCCAGCACTTTGGGAGGCAGGCGAATCACAAGGTCAGGAGTTCAAGACCAGTCTGGCCAACATGGTGAAACCCCAGCTGTACTAAAAATACAAAAACTAGCTGGGCGTGGTGGCAGGTGCCTGTAATTCCCAGCTACTCTGGAGGCTGAGGCAGGAGAATCACTGGAACCTGGAGGCAGAGGTTGCAGTGAGTTGATATCGCACCTCTGCATTCCAGCCTGGGTGACAGAGTGAAACTCTGTCTCAAAAAAGAAAACTACTTTTAATGAGTAAGAAAAAGACATTTAATAGAAAAATGAGCAAGACTTTAACAGGTATTTTACTCAAAATACACATGGTCATTAAACATATGAAAAGGTGATCAACCCCATCAGTAACTGAGGAAATGAAAATTAAAACCGTAATAAAGTAGCACTCCACATCTACTATATTGGCAAAAATTAAAAATTCGCACAAAACTGGATATAGAGCAATTAGGATTCTTATACATTGAAACAAACTTTGAAAGACAATTTGGTATATATGTACCCTATAACCCAGTGATTCTACTTCTAGGTACATATTCTAGAAAATTCTTATAAATATGCATTGAGATACATAAACAAGAGGTTCATATGGGTATTGTTGACAAAACTGGAAAGAAATGAAATATCCATCAACAATAGAAAGAATAAGTAGTGGTACAGTCAAATGATAGATTACCATACAAAAATGAAAAGAAATGAACTACAGCTACATGTAACATATTAGATAAATCTCTCAAATATCATTTTAAATGGAGGAATGAAGACACAAACAGACTACATACAGTATAATTCCACTTACATAAAGCTTAAAAATAGACAAAACTATTATTATGCTATTTAGGGATATATACACAGGTGGCATTGCTATCAAGAAAGCAAGTGGAGGCTGGACATGGTGGCTCATGCCTGTAATCCCAGCACTTTGGGAGGTTGAGGTGGGCAGATCACCTGAGGTCAGGAGTTCAGGACCAGCCTGGTCAACATGGTGAAACCCAGTCTCTACTAAAAATACAAAAATTAGCTGGGCATGGTGGCACACACCTGTAATTCCAGCTATTTGGGAGGCTGAGGCAGGAGAATTGCTTGAACCCAGGAGGCAGATGTTGCAGTGAGCCAACATCACACCACTGCACTCCAGCCTGAGTGACGGAGCGAGATTCCATTTCAAAAAAAAAAAAAAAAAGAAAAGAAAGAAAGAAAGAAGGGGGGCCAGGTGTGCTGGCTCACGCCTGTAATTCCAGCACTTTGGGAGGCTGAGGCAGGAAGAATTGGTGGAGCCAGGAGTTCAAGACCAACCTGGGCAATATAGGGAGATCCCATCTCTAGAAAAAATTAAAAATTAGCTGGGCATGGTGGCATGTGCCTGTGGTCCTAGCTACTCAGGAGGATTGCTTGAGCCCAGGAGGTTGAGGCTGCAGTGAGCTATGATTGTGCCACTGCACTCCAGCCTGGGCAACAGAGTGAGATCCTGTCTCAAAAAAAAAAAAAAAAAAAAAAAAGGCAAGGGAATTGACATGACATAAGTCAGAAGAATGGATACCTGGAGAGAGAGGAAGGGGATCATGATCTCAGAAGGGTATATATGGGTGCTAGAAGTGTTTTGTTTTCAACCTGAGTGGTAGTTACACAGATGTTTACTTTATAATCATTTATTAAACTAGATACATGACGTGACTTATGCAATGTTCTGCGTGTATGCTATGCCTCACCAAAGAGGTGAAACTAAGAGTTAATCACATGTATGGCTAAGCAGTATAAACTTTTTCTGAGGCGCTTGAGTCTAAACGGAAGGAGGTAGGACAGCAGTTACAGGAGGATTCAGGATTAAAGGAATTTAGGTCCGTATGTTCACCAAAAATACTGTACAAGAATATTCATAGCATTATTAATAATAAATCCAAACTTGAAATTACCCAAATGCCCATCCAACAGTAGAAAGGATATATAAATTGTGGTATATTCATCAGTGGAATACTATATAGTCATGAAAAATAAACAAACTACAACTACATGCAATACTATGGATGAACCTCACAAGCATAATGTTGAGTTAGGGTTATCAGTTTGGTAAAAGTAAAAAATATAGAACATCTAGTTAAATCTGAATTTCAGATAGATGACAAATCATTTCTAATATAAGTATATTCCATACAAAATGATTTGTCACTTATCTGAAATTGAAAATTTAGCTAGGCATCCTGTATTTCTCTGGAGACCTATATTGAGTGAAAGAAGTCAGACACGAAGGAGTCCGTAATACAAAACTAATCTAGGACTAAAAGTCTGGACAGTGGCTACTCTTTGCAGAAGACAGTGACTAGAGAGAGCATAATGGCGCTTCTGAGATGCTTAGAATATTGTTTCTTCAACTGCGTGCTATTTACATGTATGTATTTCATATTGTGAACATTCATTGAACTGTATAATGATGACTTCATATCATTATGTATAATATGAAATGTAATTAATAGGCAGATTACTCAATTGAAGTATAATATACATATAATATTATCCATCTGTAATCTATTATAATCTATCTGGCAGTTTGCCCAAATATGTTTTATATTCACAATCACAACAAAAAAATAGGGATAAACTTAACAGGAAATGTACAGCACTCACACTGACTGAAGGAAGAGAAATACTTTGAATAGGTAATTTAATCAGGAATATAAATGGTCTAAAAATATAAAAGTGTGTTCGACTTCATTAATAACTACAGAAATGAAAGTGAGACAGCATTTTTCACTTATCAAATTGGTAATAATATTTAGTAGAAAAGTTACGAAAATAAATAACCTCATCATTCCTTCATGGGAGTTCGGTAGCACCTATCTTTAAAATGTACATGAATTCGGGAAGATAGTAAGTTGAAGATATTCCAAATCACCTCTATTCCCAAACCTGATTCATTGACTCTCTGAGCCAAGTAGGTGCTGAGGCCAGCCGAGAGAGTAGGTTGCAGGGTGGGTCTGAGACCTGAGAGTGAAGAATGATGTAGAATTTTTCATCTCTAGAACAGATGAAAGCCCTGGGTGTTATTTACATGTATGAGTTTGGTGTAGCAGAGCCAAAGTGCAAGGATGAAAACATGGTCCATGGTAAAGGCTGGCCCATACCACTCTGAACTCCTAGGGGGAAAGTCATATACTGCGTATGTGAGTGTGACAGGTTTCACCACCTGAAAATGCTAAGAAAACAATGAGATGGATTGGGTCTTCTCTACCTCAAGACGAAGATAGCACAAGGAAACAAGAGTAGCAGAGGCCTCCTCCTGATTCCTCCTCATGGGTCTCACAAGCTGACTGGCAACATGCCTGCTAGCTCACTGGGCAGAAACCACTGTGCTTTCCCACTCACCGTGCTGCTATGACTCAGATAGCCCAGCATTAAACTTGAGCCCAGAGAGTAGACTAAGGGTAATAACAATACACCTAAAGGGACCCAGAAGCCAAAGAGAACCAAGCAGAACACTTAGAACAGTGAATGAGTTGCTAAATAGACAATTTGCACTTAAAAATTTTTAGAACTAAAAGAACTAAATACTCTTTACCAATATACCAACAGCAATTACCATACCCAAATAATAAAACATAAAATCATTCTGATTGCAAATCAGAAGCTCAAGTCCCCTGAGGAAAGCAACTTTACTAGTCCAGGGTATATCCACTGACATTCTTTCTCATTGCTAATAAACATAGAGAATTAAATAAAGGAATAAATACTGGCAGAGATAATTTTACTTCTTACTGATACAATTTGGGTACCAAGAAAACTCAAGGCTCTAGCTAACAAAACCTATAAGAACAGAGCTATATTATCAAGATGAATTAGTCTCAGGAACATACTGTTGAGGGAAAAAAATCAGTTACAAGAACACATATGCCATGAAACCCTTTATGTTAAGTTTAGAAACATGCAAAATGTCACTACATATCATTAAAGGATGTAAGATAAAGAAAATAATGGAAAGGATAAACACCACATTTAGAAATGGTAGCTAATCACCACTCAACTGACACTGCTCTGACGGAAGATCACCAAACCCTCAAATGGACAAATCTATTTACCTCTTCTCAGCAGTCACACTGAAGCATATGACATAGGTGACAGTCCTTGTTTATAAAAACTCTTACCTTGGTAATCTAGATTCTCCAGTATCTCTTCAACTTCTCATGACTCATTTAACCTTGGCCCTTAAAATGAGTGCTTCTCACTCATATTTAGTATTTATTAATATTATTTAAGATTTACTATTTGGCCCTTTCATTCTCTTAGTTCTTCTCTCGCACAACTCTCCTACCCATGGATTTCAAATATTT
The DNA here is from genome assembly GCA_036589455.1 of Ateles fusciceps. NCBI lineage: Eukaryota > Metazoa > Chordata > Mammalia > Primates > Atelidae > Ateles > Ateles fusciceps. The sequence goes on along the minus strand of JAZHEH010000426.1, from coordinate 224,921 downwards.
ATCTCAGCCCAGTTGTTGCTTCTAAGCTCTTGTCCTGACTTTCCTACTTCTTCTCGGATTTTTCTAATATGTACTCCCAAATCTGACAAGTCCAAAATTTTTCCATCTGCTGTCTGCTTCCTATCTACCTAGCTCCTGTTTCTCACTAGCTTCCTTTCAGCTCTTGGCATTTGACTACTTGATGTAAGACTCAACTGTGATTGTCATAAACTTCTTTGCCTCATGAGTCTAGAACCTGACATTTGGGTACATCTCCTTTCCCTAACCCACAGTAATGCAACATGTAACAATATCTGCCAGGCCATATCAACCCTCTGAGATAATCTCCAGGAGGGGTTAACAACTTTCTTAGTTCTTGATAAGTAGAAAATGATTCCCTCTAACAGTGGAGGACTTGCCTTTGACAATGGCGCTAGTTGGTAGCTAAAGAAAAGTTAATTCCGCTGGTACTAGCCATCTACCTCCTAAAACTCTCTTGCACCCTCAAAATCTACCTCAAATGTTGTCAAGCACCTTAGCAAGCTCCTAGGGATACTTAGTTCAGCTGAGATTGTATATAAATATCAGTAGCGCCCCTATACTCCCTCATTAGCCACATTCAGAGCAAGTAAAAACACAGATGATGGCAACTCTGGTAATTATGAAGAGGCTAGCATTTACTAAGAATTGCATTAAATGTTTTACAAATATGAGTTCACTTAAATTCCCACAACTCTATTGGAGACTATATTCAAAATCCTATTTTACAAATGAAATTGAAGCTCTGAAGCTAAAGAATGGGCAACCCAAGAATATGTGTGTAAAACCCTCTAATGCAATTGAGTAAAATTCCTTTAGAACCCCTAAAAGTCTTTGAAGAGGCTGCCAAGTGGGAAAGCCACCACGGTCCTGTGAATCCGTAACTGGTGGATCCACAAACACAAAATCACTTGAGAGATTGAAAGCAGATGAATCAGACTAACATAAGAAAAAATATACAGGAGATAACTGATGTAAAAAGTTGGCAGCAACTGCAGGAGTACTACAGACTTGAGGGTAGTGGATTCAGAGAAACAGGAGGAAGTCCCAGGACAATGGGCAAGGTAACTGGTTGTGTCTATCAGAGCAGGAGTAGATCCATGGACTAGCTTAGTCAGTGATATGACAGAAAAAATTGCAAACACACACACAAATATAGAGGGTAGAAACTACCTGTAAAAGAGAACATTAATAAAGACCAAATAAGTTACAGGCCAAATTTCAAAAAACACAAATCACATACATTGTTGATCATAATGCAATAAATTAGGAATTGACAACAAAAGGAAAGACAGAAGCACCTTCTAAATAACTCTTAGGTTTGAGAGAAATGAAAAAGTAAATATCCTATTTAGAAATGAACAGTAAGAGTACTGTTTCTCAAAATTATAAGATTACATCCAAGTGGCACTTAGAGATGTATAGCTTTAAATTTATCTTTTTAGATAGTAACAATTAAAAACAAATGAGAGATAAATTATATGTGCAAATAAAAAGAAAAAAGATCTTGAATGTGATTAAGCCTCTAGATCTAACACCAATTTATAGGAAATAGGAAAAGTGAAACATGTGAAACTACATAGGCATATAATTAGCAAAATTTACACTATGGGAAATTCTACGAAAACAACTTGATTTCTTCAATAAACAAATTCCAGGGACTTGAGGGGTAAGGGAGAGATGGAGGAGGTACCTATAAATTAAAAGACATTTAGGCCTTGGCCAGGTGCAGTTGCTCATGTCTGTAATCCCAGCACTTTGGGAGGCTGAGGTGGGTGGATCACCTGAGGTCAGGAGTTTAAGATCAGCCTGGCCAACATGGTGAAACCCTATCTCTACTAAAAATACAAAAATTAGCTGGACATGGTGGCACGTGCCTGTAATCCCAGCTACTTGGGAGGCTGAGGCAGGAGAATCACTTGAATCTGGGAGGTGGAGGCTGCAGTTAGCCAAGATCATGCCACTGCACTCCAGCCTGGGCAACACAGTGAGACTCCTGACTTAAAAAAAAAAAAAAGACAGCCAGGCACGCTGGCTCACGCCTGTAATCCCAGCACTTTGGGAGGCCAAGGTGGGCAGATCATGAGGTCAGGAGTTCGAGACCAGCCTGACCAACAATGGTGAAACCCTGTCTCTACTAAAAACACAAAAATTAGCTGGGCATGGTGGTGGGCGCCTGTAATCCCAGCTACTTGGGAGACCGAGGCAGGAGAATGGCTTGAATCCAGGAGGTAGAGGTTGCAGTGAGCCAAGATCATGCCATTGTACTCCAGCCTGGGCAAGAGAAAAGCGAAACTCTGTCTCAAAAAAAAAAAAAAAAAAAAAAAGACATTTAAAAGACCTATTGAGCAATAAAACAATGTGTGGACCTTGTTTGGATCCTGATCCAAATAAATAAAATCTATAGAGACAATTAAAAATTTGAATCACTGACTAGATATATAATTTTAAGGCATTAGTATTATTGTTAACTTAAGTTTTAGGTAAATATATATATATATATATATATATATATATATATATATATATTTTAGAGACAGATTCCCCACTCTGTGGCCCAAGCTGGAGTGCAGTGGCACAATCACAGCTCCCCACAGCCTCAAACTCCTGGGCTCCAGCAATCCTCCTACCTAGCTAGGACTATAGGTATGCGCCACCATACCTGGCTATTTTATTTTTGATTTTTGTAGAGACAGTGGGGTCTTGCCATGTTGCTCAGGCTGGTGTCAAATTCCTGGTCTCAAGAAATCTTCCCTGCTTTGGCCTCCCAAAGTGCTGGAATTACATGCATGAGCCACTAAACCTGACCTAGGTGATTATATTTTAAGAGTTCTTAATTTCTACAGATACAAACTGAAATAAATAAAACAATATATCGGTGATTTGTTTCAAATAATATCAGAGGGAGAAAGTGGGTATTATACAAACGAAACAAGACTGGTCATAAATTAGTCATTGTTGAAACTGCATGATAGGTATATTGGGGGGGGCATTCATTATACCATCGTGACCTCTTTTGTATATGCTTGAAAAGCTTTTTTGAAAAAGAGAAGAAGTGAACTCAAGCTCTCAAGAAGTAGTAAAAAGAACATAAAATAAAACAACTTAGGGAGAACTCAGTAATAGAGTAAAAGTAAAAATTGGAAGAAAGTAGAGTTAATCAATCTGTCAAATGTGATAGAAAAAAGAGACGATACATAAACAATTGAAATGAAAGCAGAGACATACCTACAGATACAGTGATTAAAAATATAAAATAAATCTATTTGCAATATTATATTAATAAATTTGACAATCAGACAAAAAGAATAATTTTTTTCTTCCTTTCTTTTGTTGGTGGGGACAGGGTCTCACTCTGTCACCCAGGCTGGAGTGCTGTGGTGTAATCTTGGCTCACTGCAGCCTCGACCTCCTGGGCTCAATCGATCCTCTACCTCAGTCCCCCAAGTAGCCAGGACTATAGGCATGTAGTACCACGCCTGACTAATTTTTTATTTTTTGTGGAGACAGGGTCTTACTATATTGCTCAGGCTGGTCTCCAAGTCCTGGGCTCAAGCAATCCTCCTGACTAGGCCTCCCAAAGTGCTGGGATTACAGATGTGAGCCTCTGTGCCTGGCCAAAATGAACAGCTTTTCTAAGAAAATATAAATGACCAGAATTGGCTCAAGATATAGAAAATCAAATCTTCAAGAAACTTTCAGAGGTAATTTCCATGTTATATCAACTGTACCAGAGCATACAAAAAATGTAAAAAACAACTCTCATACACAGCTAGGGTGTAAAATGGTACAAACCATGTTAGACAACTGTTAGGCACTTTCTCATAAAGTTAAACATAAATTTGCCATCTTCTATTCCTAGATATTTATCCAAGTGAAATGAAAACTTATGTTCACAAAAAGATCTGTATACAAACGTTACAGGGTAGCTTTATTCATAATAGCTAAAATTTTGAGATAACCTAAATTCCCACCAATAGGAGAATAGAAAAACAAATAGTGGTATAATCATAGAATTGAATACTACTCAGCAATACAAAGGAAAATCACCAATCAAAGCAAGAACATGAACAAATCTCAAAAAACACTGTGTTGAGCAAAAGAATCCCAGCACACATATACACACAACCATTTTAAGATCCCATTGTAATGAAGTCTAAGAACAAGCAAAATTAATCTATGGTCACAGAAGTCAGAAAGAGGTTGCTGGAAGTAAAATGGGGGAAGGATGGATTGATTGGAAAGGGGTACAAGGGAAGTTTCTGGGGAAGTGGAAATGTTTTATATGATATTTTTGGTGGTAGATATACAAATGTATATAACTACCCAAACTCAAAATACTAAGTATTTAAGGTATGTGCATTTTACTGTATGTAAATTTTTTTTGTTTGGGTTTTTGAGACAGAGTATCACTCTGTCACCCAACCTGGAGAGCAGTGGCGGGATCTTGGCTCACTGCAACATCCACCTACCAGGTTCAAGCAAATCTCATGCCTCAGCCACCAGAGTAGCTGGGACTACAGGCGTGCACCACCATGCTTGGCTAATTTTTGTATCTTTAGTAGACACAGGGTTTTGCCACGTTGACCAGGATGGTCTCAAGCTCCTGGCCTAAAGTGATCTGCCCTCCTCACCTTCTCCAAGTGTTGGGATTACAGATGTGAGTCACTGCACCAGGCCAACTGTATATAAATTTTATTTCAGGAAATAATACACTGAAAAAGATAACTACATCAGGTGACTGATATGCTAATTAGCTTGACTGTGGTAATCCTTTCACAATTTATGCATATATCAAAACATTTACAATTTGTCAACTGTACCTCAATAAGGCTGAAAAAGAAAAAAAAGCTATTGCTCCTTAAGTAGCCAATGTTGTACATTCAAAAACAGAAAAAATATATAAGAAACACAGACACAAGGCATGAATGAAAAAGATCAACAAAGTTAAAAAATGAGACTGAGGAAAATATATGCAATATATGTAACTAAGGCTTAATATCCAGAATATATAAACAACTCCTACAAATCAACAAGAAAAATACAACCTGAAAGAAGAAAAAAATAAGCATAGTGTATGAACAGGCAATTCATAGAAATGGAAAGAGAAACAGCCAGAAACATGCAATATCCGAGATAGACAAAACTAAAAAGGTCAATAATATCCAATATTGTCAGCAGTATAGAGAAACATCATCATATTTTTTAGGTAGAGTGGATAAAGAGGCAGACATTTTGGTGGGCAATATTTAACAGTATTTACTCAAATGTGTATACCCTTCAATCTAGCAATTCCTCTTTCAGTTATATAACCTAGAAAATACTCTCACATGTTTATCATGTACAAGGCTATCCAGTGAGGCATCATTTGCCAATAGCCAGAAATTGGAAAAACTGAAATATCAACCAAAACAGGAATAAACGAGGTAGACTGTATACTGTGGAATTCTATGTAACAGTTTTTTAAACGAAGTAGACTTACATACATAGGATACAAAAAAGATCTGAGGCTGGGTGTGGTGGCTCACGCCTGTAATCCTAGCACTTTGGAAGGCTGAGGCGGGTGGATTGCCTGAGCTCCGGAGTTCGAGATCAGCCTGGGCAACACGGTGAAACCCCATCTCTACTAAAATACAAAAAATTAGCTAGGCGTGGCAGCTTGCGCCTGTAGTCTCGGCACTCAAGAGGCTGAGGCAGGAGAATTGCTTGAACCCAGGAGGCGGAGGTTGCAGTGAGCCGAGATACTGCCACTGCACTCCAGCCTGGGCAACAGAGCGAGACTCTGTCTCTAGAAACAAAAAAGATCTCAACATTGTATCACTAAGAGATAAAAGCAAGTTGAGAAAGAGTATGTGTAGTATGATGACATTTGTCTTTAAAAACACAGAAACACCAATAAAAAATACATGTATGTTAAAAAATCTTGAATGATACCCACCAGTCAGATGAAAGTGTTCACCTCTGGATTAGGACTCGGTGGTAAATCAAGGTAGATTTTACCTTAATCTGTATTGTTTATATTTTTATACTAGATTCTATTCATGTGTTACTTAAAGGAAATAAGTTTGGCCATGACAAAATATTTAAAGGTATATAAAAAACTACATATATGCATAGAAAAACATCTGGTAAAGATAAACACCAACCTTAATAATCATGGTTAAACAAAAGCCTGGCCAGCTACTTGGGAGGCTGAGGTAGGAAAACTGCTTGAGCCTGGGAGGTTGAGGCTACAGCCACTGCATTCCAACCTGGGAAACAGAGCAAGATCCTGTCTCTTAAAAAAAAAGAAAAAGAGGCCGGGCACAGTGGGTCACACCTGTAATCCCAGCACTTTGGAAGGCTGAGGTGGGTGGATCACTTGAGACCAGCCTGGCCAACATGGTGAAGTCCTGTCTCTACTAAAAATACAAAAATCAGCCAGGCATGGTGGCGTGTGCCTATAGTCCCAGCTACTTGGGAGGCTAAGACAGGAGAATAGCTTGAACCTAGGAGGCAGAGGTTGCAGTGAGCTGAGATCACGCCACTGCACTCCAGCCTGGGGAACAAAGTGCGACTCTGTCTCAAAAAAAAAAAAAAAAGAGAAAAATAAACTAAAAAATTTTTTTAAAAGAAAAAGAAAGACATCTGATGTTCATACAATGAAAGAGTTAATATTGTTAAGATGGCAATACTTAGCAGATCTACACATTCAGTGAAATCCCTATGAAAATCCCAGCTGGCTTCTTTGCAGAAATTGACAAGTTGAACCTAATAGTCAGTATGGAAATGAAAGGGACCCAGAAGAGCCAATACAATCTTGAACGAAGTTGGAGGACTCACACTTCCCAATTTCAAAATTTACTACAAAGCTACAGTAATGAAGACATAAGACATACAGATCAAAGGAATAGAGACCAGGTGCTTCTTGACAAGTATACCAAGACAATTCAATGGGGGAAAGGAAAATATTTTCAACAAAGGATGCTGGGATAACTGCATATACAGATGCAGAAGATTGAAATTGGACCACTCTTCACATCATATGCAAAAATTAACTCAAAATGAGTCAAAGCCTAAATGTGATATGAAAAGACGTTCTTCCAAAAAAGAGATATAAATTGCCAATGAGCACAAGAAACAATGTTCAACATCATTAGCCATCAGTGAAATATAAACAAAAACCACAATGAGATACCACTTCGTAACCATTAAGATAGCTATAATTAAAAAGGCATAATAACAAGCAAATCTGATGGCACCCAAGAGTTTGAAAAATAAGTAACAAGTGAAAACATGGAGATATTGGAATTCTTATATATTGCTAGTGAGAACACAAAATGATGTCACTGCTTGGAAAAACAGTGTGTGACAGTTCTTCAAAAGGTTAAACATGGAGTTAACCATATGACCCAGCAATTCCACTCATAGGTATACACTCAAGAGAAATGAAAACATGTCCACAGAAAAACTTGCACACAAATGTTCATACCAGCATTATTCATGATAACCCAAACTAAAAACAACCCAAATGTTTATCAAGAGATGAATGGATAAATAAAAACATGGTATTTCCATGTTTTTCTGTTTGACAATAAAACAGAATTAAGTACTGATACATGCTACAATATGGATGAATTTTGACATTATGCTATGTGAAAGAAGCCAGTCACAAAAGACCACATATTGTATAATTCCATTTATATGAAATGCCCAGAATAGGCAAATCTGCAGAGATAGAGGACTGGTTATTGCCTAGGATGAGAGGTAAGAAATATATGCTGGGGGGAAATAAGGAGTGAATGTTGATGGGTATGGATTTCTTTTTGAGGTGATGGAAATATTCTAAAATTTATTGTGGTGATGGTTATACAACTCTTTGTGAATATACTAAAAAGCACTGAATTGTATACTTTAAAAGGGTGAGTGTTATGGTATGTTAATTATATCTTAATTAAAAAAAAAAAGTTAAACAGAGTTAGCATATGACCTAGCAATTTCACTCTTAGGTGTATATACCCAAGAGAAATGAAAACATTCTGTCCACACAAAAAGTTACACACAGAAGTTCGTAACAGAAAAGAAACTGGATATGACTGATGAATGGACAACCAAAATGTGGCATATCCATACAATGGAATATTGTTCTAGCAATAAAAAAAGAAATGAGACCAGGCATGGTGGCTGAGGCCTGTAATCCCAGCACTTTGGGAGGCCGAGGCAGGTGGATCACTTGAGGGTCAGGAGTTCAGAAAGCCTGGCCAACATGGTAAAACCCTCTCTCTACTAAAAAATACAAAAATTAGCCGGGCATGGTGGCACATGCCTGTAACCCCAGCTATGGGAGACTGAGGCAGGAGAATTGCTTGAACCTGGAAGGTGGAGGTTGCAGTGAGCCAAGAACGTGCCACTGCACTCCAGCCTGGGCAACAGAGCAAGACTCTTCTCACTCAAAAAAAAGGGAATGAAGTACTGATATATGTATGCTGCAACATGGATGAACCTTGAAAACCTTAGGCTAAGCCAGTCACAAAAGACAATATATTGTATGATTACATTTATACAAAACGTAGGTTAAGTGGTTGCCTAGGGCCAGGGAAGCGGGTAGGAATGGGGAGTGACTGCTAATGAATATGGGGCTTCTCTTTGGGGTGATAAAATGTTCTAAAATTAGATTGTAATGATGGTTGTACAACTCTGTTAATATACTAAAATCCAGATACGTACAGTTTAAATGGATAATGTTATAGTATGTAAATTATATCTCAATAAAGCTGTTAAATAAAACAACTTGGAACTGAACACCTAAAAGAAGATAAAGAAAACATAACAGCCTTTAAAAATAGTCTTAGGATAAGCTGGTTACTCTGGTTAGCAAAAAATAAAAACAAACAAACAAAAAAAAATAGGAAAGCTAAATTTTAAGTACAAACGTAGAACAAAAAGGGCACTTTGAATGACACTCAGAACAAAAAGCTGAATGAGGAAGAAACAGGTCTGCACTCTATGCCAGCAGTATAATAATGATAAATGACAGAAGTAAAATCCCTATTACTATTTTTCCTTCTGCCTTCTCAGTTCCCAAGAGAGAAATGAAGCCCAATATGAGTAAAGAGGTAGTAAGTGTAAACCCAACTACTTTAATAAGAGTTCAAATATGTTGGACCAGATGAATTATAGCTAAGGGAACAGAGAGTAATTTCAAACAAGACTGCTGAAGCTATGTCAATTATCTTTGAGGAACCACAGAAAAGATGTTCCAGAAGACTGGGCAGATGTAATTTCAATTTTCAAAATGGGTAAAAGTTAATTCCATAAATTACAGAACAGTGGGTTTGATATAAGTCTATAGTGGATTATTACAGAGACAGCCTGCAAGAACCTAGAAATGGAATAAGCACTAGAAGTCAATCTTGAATTTACCAAGAAAAAGCACTTTAGGCTAACCGTTATTTCCTTTTTGTATTGTTACTAAGCTGGTAGCTATGAGAAATATGGTAGACATGGTATATCTGGATTTAGCAAAGTATCTGATGAACTATTTTACGATATCCTTAAGAACAAAATTGAGATACAGGAGCTGGATGTTAAGTTTTGTTAGAGAGATTAATAATCACCTGAAGGATCATTCCCAAACCATGCAGATTACACGGTGACTAGCATGCTAGAGGAAGGTTTCTGATGGCATATACACCACAGGTTCTTCTAGCCTTAGGAATTTTATCACTTAAATTCAACAACTTCAACGAAGGCATGGAAATTGTGCCTGAGGTTTATATGTGACAACGTCTGGAAGGGATGGTGAATACTTAAAGTGACAGAATTAGGATATTGATTTTAGTTATAAATAGTTGGGGTAAAACAAAAGAAAATAAAACTGAAACTAAAACTTGCCCTGGACCAGATGAAATCAAACCAAGGGCCAGATCCAAATTTCATACCTGAGTTATAGAATGAGTGCAAGGGAAAGAAACAATTTTTCACTATTTCTGAAGTCCGCCTCAAACACCTGAATAGTAGTTGCTATTAGAATGTGATCTGAAATCCCAGTCAAAACACCAGCAATACCAACAGGAGTACTAGAAGTTTTTATCTACAACTGTGATCTTAATTTCTCTCTTACCCTCTTTTAGACGATCCCCTTCAGCCTTGGTTTTCTTCTGTCTTTCTGATCCAGCGAGGCTTACAAGATGCAGCTTGGAGCGAAGACTGCTGTTCCTGTGATAATGAAAGGAAGACACAGTGAGAATGGTACACAAGCTTGAGAATAGCTGAGTATCAAAGCTGACCTATCAGCTCTCATTTTCTTTCAAGTCAGTCAAAATGGCTCCATTAGCCACTAGTGCTCACAATACTGATGTATGATATTTGCCAAATCAATTGAAGAAGCAGCCTAATGTTTAAATCTTAATAGAACTAATACTAAAAATCTTGACTCTTTAAATTGTAACTTACTTGTCACTTTTCTTTCTTTGCTCTATGGAGATTGTAAAGATGGCATGAGATCGGGATGATTGGGAGTTCATAGCTGTGGAGGCTACAGTCCTAGAGTTGCTGCCCTGCTCCAAACAGGAAACAGTATCCAAGGCAACTAAAACAGTCTTCTCAGTGAGTCCCACAATCTAATTGCAAGAAAGAGAAAATTCCCTTATAATTTATAGTTCATTATTTTTTATTTTCTTTTTAAATACTTAGGAAGACTTCACACAGAATATAATTTATACTTCAAATGCTTGGTCAGAAATATAGGGATTGGTGGTTTAAAAAAAAATGCCTTGATGTTATAGTACACCCTCAAATAGAACAGTCATGGTAGTAGAACTGCTTTAACTAGCAACTCTGTGAAGACAGCTAGAAAGCAAGGTCTCTAATCTTCCTTAGGAACTTCAGAAACAAGGGTGCCAGCCAATCCTGGAGCTGAGAAAAGATCTCAAGATTTTAGGGGCAGCAACAGCTAGGTGCCTTCCAGGGAACCCCAAGTGACATTAATTTGGTCCCAAGGAGAGCAAGTACAACACGAACAGCTACGGCATTTCTCTTTGTTACTTTCTCCTCTATCTGACCCCATGCTCCTCTCTGTATCTCTGATTCATTTTATACCTCATTTTCACTAGAGGAAATAGCACAGTACAGTTTCCACTGGATTAGGAAGCCAGGAAAACAGGGCCCCAAGGCTTAGCACTGTATTTACCTAGGAGAACTTACACAAGTCGAATCTCTTGGAGCTTCTGAGGTGATTGGACTAGATGCTTATAGAGTCTTTTCTAGCTCCAATATGCTATAATGTTATTACTTCATAGCTCCCAAACTTACTTCTGTGGCCCTAATTTCTAGTCTCTTATTTCTAATGATCTACTACTTATACTTTGAAATCAGTCAATTATAAACCAAACTCGTCTTCTTCCCACAAACACTAATTCTTTCTACTATAATACTTCTCCATTTCTCATTAGTCTTGTCTCATATTCCAAAAACTCATTATCGCCTTCAACTCCTCCCACTTCTCCATATCCCATCTATCACCAACTACGAGTCATTCTCCTTTTGAATCCATCATTTCCTTTTCCTTTACACATCTACTTATCTCGTTCAGGACCATACATCACTTCACACCTAATAAATAAGCAACAGTTTCCCCAACTAGTCTTCCTCATCCTAGTCTTTTCTTTTCGATCCATTTCTGTTTGGTTTTCCTAAAATGTCACCAACCTACTAAGCTTGTGCTAGATAATGAAGATACAAAGAGGTTTCAAAGTACTCCCCTGACCTCCAGGTTAGGGTGAATTCATTATAAGAATGAATTCACATATCACTTGCAACAGAGTTGAGAGATACACACATAAGATAAAACCTTGGTAAAAGAAGCCACAGTAATCCCTCATTCAGAAGTTTTACATAGCTTATATATGGTATAGAGGGATAGAAACTAAGCTCTTCAGCCCGGCTCCATAATCTGGTCCCAACATATGTATCTCCTGTTACTTCCCAGCCCAAAGCCTCTAATCCACACAGACTCTGTAAGTCTTATTACCCTCAGGTGTATATTTTCTACCTTCCTGCTAAAGCTATTCCTTACCATAAGAATATCCTTACTTATTTTCTCTACTTACTCAAAGCCTATCCATCTCATCTGAAAGAGTGTTTACAAAGTCATCCTTACCAATTTGTGTCAGGAACTCATACTTCTCTGTATTGCAAATCTCACCTCAAACAATGCTTAGGACTTAATTCCTGCCTTAACATGGGGCATATAAAAGATCTTGAAACAGGTGCTGGCTCAGTACAATAGCATGTATTTTGCCCAGGTTTCTTATCCTCACTGTCCAAATCATCTTTGTATATTCCAAGCTTATCAGGGCTGATCTTGTAAACCTTGCATTAGTAGCTGGCTAACAACTTAATGACCCAGAAAAAAAATTCAGGAGCACAGACACCTGCCCTTCATTGGTACCCCAAATCTACTTTCCTTTTTTTTCCCTTTGTGCAAGGGAAGAAGGGAAGGAGAAGAGGAGTCAAGATATTATTCCAGGTTTTCCCTAAGTACTACCTATTCTCATCTTCTTCTAGCCTCTGATTTTCCCACTCCTGAATACTCAAGCTCTGCCTGTTTTCAACACTGGCTTCTGGATTTGGCTCACTCCCAAATATGAAACTCCAGTTTTGCTTCACATTTTCTGTTCAGTTCTAGCTCCTCATCTTGCATCTATACCATCTGACAGAAGATTTTAAATAAGTGAGCTCTTCTTCCTATGATACTTACACATTTTAAAAATGTTATATTGTTTAACTTTTCAATTTAAAAAATATCATCCCAAAGCCTAGCACAATTTCTACTGGACATAGATACGTTCAATCATATCCATGTATTTGTAGCTGTCTAACAACTTAATGACCCAGAAAAAAAATACATGGATATGTTCTGTATCTGTCTGTGCTCTCCAGTACGGTTACCACTAGCCATATGTAGCTGTTGAGCACTTGATATGTGGCTACTGTGCCTGAGGAACTGAATTTTTAAAATTTTATTCAATTTTAGTTAATTTAAATTTAAATACCCACTTGTGCTTAGTGGCTAACATACTGGATTGATCAGCCTTAGAATTCTGTAAATAATATTTAATTGATATTAGCATTCCTCTAGGTGACAGGAAGGTGATAAAACAACGAGTCCTTCCTTGCTTCCCCCACAAGAGCTGCCATCTAGAAAATTTAGATTAACAAAGGGATTTAGAACCATACAAAACCTGACTGAGATGAGAGTAGTCATTTAAAACCACAGTGGTGGATAAAAGGGATGTGAACTTTAGTATTATGATTGCCAACATTTTTTAATAACATTAAATGAGACAAAACACACCTTTATGCCTTCCTTAGGATCCTCCCGTATATTTATTTGAGCTTTCTCACGAGATGGGCATAGAAGATCCAAAATTTCTTCATTGTAAATCTGATATCGTTGAAAATAAAGTGGCAAAACCAAGATGTTAACAGTGGTAATCTCTGGGTGGTGAGATTATAGATAATTTTAAAAATTATTTGTGACTTCCTATATTTAAAAATGTGTTCATAATGAACATGTATTACTTGTAGAATTAAGAAAAGGACCATAACCCAATAAAAAAAATCACTTGATGTTTTATAAAAATGAATTCACATATCACTTGTAGCAAAACTGAGACTGCTCTCTTAGAGAGTCTCTTAGGAACAGCAGACACATGAAAAGTTACATGACCATGCAAATTCAGTTCTTTGATGGCATCATAATAGCATTATATTCACCCATTTTGTTAAAATGTGAATAACAGGTACATAGATGGGGTGGATGTAAAGGGAAGAAGTAGCAGCTAATACGTCAGTAGGAAACAGGATTTTAAGTACTTATAACAGTGTTTAGCATATATAAGCACTACATCTGTTTGCTATCACTGCTATTGCTATTATTTAACATACCAGGATCTGGAATTATTTTTATATTCAATTATGTTGGCCACATCATCAAGAGACTCAAGAAGGCTACTCCAGACTGGACACAGTGACTCACGCCTGAATCCCAGCACTTTGGAGACCAAAATGGAAGATCACTTGAGCCCAAGATCCGTCGCCAGCCTGGATAACACAGTGAGACCCCGTCTCTAAAAAATTAGACAGGCAAAGTGGCATGCACCTGTAGTCCCAGCTGCTTGGAAGGCTGAGGTGGGGTGGGAGGATTGCTTGAGCAGGAGTTGGAGGCCTCAGTGAGCTATGATCCTGCCACTGCACCCTAGCCTGTGACAGAGTGAGACCCTTTCTCAAAATAAATAAATGAATAAATAGAATTAAAAATTGCCTTTGGCCAGGTGCAGTGGCTCATGCCTATAATTCCAGCGCTTTGGGAGGCCGAGGTGGGCAGATCACCTGAGGTCGGGAGTTCCAGACCAGCTTGACCAACATGGAGAAATCCCATCTCTACTGAAAATACAAAATTAGCTGGGCATGGTGGCGCATGCCTGTAGTCCCAGCTACTCGGAAGGCTGAGGCAGGAGAATCGCTTGAACCCAGGCGGCGGAGGTTGCGGTGAGCCAAGATCGCACTTTATACTGCACTCCAGTCTGGGTAACAAGAGCGAAACTCCATCTAAAAAAACCAAAACTGTCTTTAAGGTCTCACTCTGGGGCTTGAGCAATCCCCCACCCTGCCTTAGCCTCCTGAGCAGCTGGGACTGTAGGTGTGCACCACCTCACCTGGCTAATCTTTAAATATTTTGTAGAGACAAGGTCTCGCTATGTTGCCCAGGCTGGTCTCAGACCCCTGGGCTGAAGTGATCCTCCCACTCTGGCCTGGCAAAGTACTGCAATTACAGGCGTGAACCACCGGGCCTGGCCAAGAGGGCTAATCTTAATGATGTAATCCCTGCCTTCCAGCTCTACAACTGTTTACCTGTTAACATGTTGAGATTGAACTTCAGGATGAAGTATTCACATACAATTTATAATTGCATGCTTAAATTATATAAGTTTAATCATTACTCCCTAAAGGATAAAGACATCACTGCTATGGAACCAATTAATTAGTTTCCCAGAAGCCATCAGTTCCCTAAACATGCATTTTTGGTGTTATGAAGTTAGATATAACTGGCCAGTCTACTACTATACTAATATACACTAGAACAAAAACTCCCATAAGGTCTAGAATTTTTGTTTTGTTCACTGATATATACCAAGTACCTCATATATCGAAGTGCCTATAACAGGGCCTGGCACATAGTAGATGCTCAGTAAATATCTGTTTAATAAACACACTCTATCAACACTTATACAGCTCAATATTTCAGCAGGTTTTTAAAACATTCTTCATGAGGCAACAGCATTATCATTTAAGTCTCAACACAGTAAAGGGAAATCAAACACTCTTCTGCAGACTCTACAGGTAATCAGTAACAGAGGCCAAACTGAAATTAAAGAATTCCTATCATCCTTTTATATGGCAATGCCAATTCCTCCCACAATCAAATTAAACAGACTATTTTAACACCAAGAAAAGAATTGGGTGGAGCTGGATCCAACTGAGTCAGTAAGTTTTCTCTACCAATTTATTAAAATGCAACTTACTAAAAAAATGCAATTTACTAATTTGAGTCATGGCAGGAAAAACCTGATTTGGATTTATTTTTCGACCCAAGGACAATTTTGAATTCAGAATAATTAAACATAAATTGCTTACCTCTAAGTAAGACACTTTCAAAGTAAATTCAAAGTCACTCTTTTTATCAATTTCTTTGAAGAGCAGTTGTATTACCCTAGGAATAACCCCAACTGTCGGTTCATTCTCTTGCTCTGCAGTGTATGTACCTCCCATCGAATAGGTTTTTCCAGAGCCAGTCTGCCCATAGGCCAGGACCGTTGCATTATATCCTGGCAAAATAGATGTCACATGCATAGTGGTGTTTACACATTTTTATCTAATCAATACACTCCATTTCCTTCAGCAATTATTTGTAATACAATTGAGATTGCTCTCCTAATACAGTCTCTCAGGAATGACAGACACAAAGAAAAGTTTTGTGGGTACCATGGCCTTCCACTACTCAAAATAAGCAAAAAGCCAACAAACAAAAACAAAACAAAAAACCAACCCTAAAATGTGTCCCCCTAGTGATAGCCCTTAGAAGCTGGGAAGTCAAACACTTAAAGACATGACTCAATAAATGAAAGTGGCCAAGCCACTGTTAAAAGCCATTTCAAGCTTCAAAGTCTGTCTTCCTACCGTAAGCAATTTTAAATTACAGAAATTAAATAAAAGATAAAGAAAGGATTCTGGCATGTATTTCCTTCACAGTCTTCATCTGAAAGGGAAACAACATCTGTTTTTTAAGCATCTACTTTATATCTGAACTCTCAGAATGCATCCGGACCATATTATCAGGCTCCTCACAGAAATATCATCATTTAAGCATAATTCAATGTGATATATGTCCTTTGCTTTTATTGAGAATTGATAAAGAATCATCCATTCAGGAGCCAGATTCCAAGACTCATTCCTATAATCCTAGCACTTTGGGAGGCCAAGGCGGGTAGATTGCTTGAGCTCAGGAGTTTAGGATTAGCCTGGGCAACATGGTGAAACCCCGACTCTACTAAAAATACAAAAATTAGCTGAGGGGCGTGGTGGTGGGTGCCTGTAATCCCAGCTACTCTGGAGGCTGAGGCAGGAGAATCACCTGAGCATGGGAGGTGGAGATTACAGTGAGCCTTGATCACACCACAGCACTCCAGCCTAGGTGACAGAGCGAGACCTTATCTCAAAACAAAACAAAAAAAAAGCGAAAGAGAAAATCATTTATTCAAGATGTTCACAATATAGTTAACTGAAAAAAGCAGCTTAAAAATAATTGTTAAATGTAAGTGTATGGATAGGAAAAGATTAAAAGTATATAAATTATTAACATTTTAATGTTTATCTCTGAGAAATAGGATGGTAAATGATTTGTGTTTTCTTTTCCCACCGTGTTTGTATTTTTTTATTATTAAACAGAAGGCACTATTGAACAGAGGCTGTGTTTTTTGTTATCACCCATGTTATCAGTACTGTTTGCCGAAAGACCCATAAAGAATCTTTCTGTTTGATTTAATTGATCCGGCATGGTAGCTCAGACCTGCAATCCCAGCACTTTGGGAGGCCGAGGTGGGCAGATCACTGGAGGTCAGAGTTCGAAACCAGCCTGGCCAACATGGCGAAACTCTGTACTGAAAATACAAAAATTAGCTGGGCGTGGTGCCTGTGGTTCCAACTACTTGGGAGGCTGAGGCAGAAGAATTGCTTGAATCCAGGAGGCAGAGGTTACAGTGAGCCGAGATGGCGCCAGTACACTCCAGCCTGGGCCACCAAGCGAGACTTGGTCTCAAAAAGTATATTTCTATTTGAGCTTAGTTCTGGTAAAAATGTTTATTTTGTGTATTCGTTTTTGTATATTCTCTTGTCAGATAATCCAAATTACTTGTTACTCTAGCCCCCCAACTTTTTTCTTTTGAGACAAGGTCTTACTCTGCCACCCAGGCTGGAGCGCAGCATGTGCAATCACAGCTTCGCCTCCCAAGCCCAAGCCATCCTCCCACCTGAGCCTCCAGGGTAGCTAGGACTACAGGCACTTGCCACTACACCTGGCTCATTGTTTGTATCTTTTGGTAGAGACAAGTTTCGCCATGTTGGCCTGGCTGCTCTCGAACTCCTGACCTCAAGTGATCTGTCCACCTCAGCCTCCCAAAGTGCTGAGATTACAGGCTTGAGCCACGGTACCCGGCTGGCATTTTCGTTTTATCCCATAAATTCAAAGTTTGGATTGAAGCTAGAGGCAGATAAACAACTGTAGCAAGATTTTATAAGAAATAATTAGACAATGGATAGGTTATTCTCACTTCAACTTCAATTGTTACAGTCGTGTGCCATATAATAGGATTTCAATCATGGGGAATGCATATACGATGGTGAAAAATTCCTGTTGCTTATTGATTTAGCCACTATAACATTGTAGTGTAACATGTTGTTTCATGTTTGTGTTGATGCTGGGGTAAACAAACCTACTTCACTGTCATTCATATACAAGTATAGCACATCCAACTATGTACAATATGTAATGCTTCATAATAATAAACGACTGCTATTAGTTTATGTGTTTAGTATACTATATTATACTTTTAATCATTTTTAAGAGTATACTCCTTCTACTTATGAAAATAAAGTTAGCTGTAAAAACAGCCTCAGGCAGGTCCTTCAGGAGATATTCCAGAAGAAGGTAATGTCATAGGAGATGACAGCTCCATGGATGTTATTGTCCCTGAACACCTTCCAGTAGGACAAGATGTGGAGGTGGAAGACAGTTATACTGAAGATCCTGTCCCTGGGTGGGCCTAGGCTAATGTGGATGGCCGTGTCTTAGTTTTTAACAAAAAGTTTAAAAAGTAAAAAAATACATTTTTTTAAAAGAGAAAAGCTTACAGAATAAAGATGCAAAGAGTGAAAACGTTTATTCAGCTGTGCAATGTATTTGTGTTTTAAGCTAAGTATTATTACAAGGCAGTCAAAAAGATTTAAAAGAATTCAAGTTTATAAAGTAAAAAAGTTAGAAGCTAAGGTTAATTTACTACTGAAGAGAGAAAAAAAGTTTAATAAATTGAGTGTAACCTAAGTATACAGTGTTTATAAAGTCTACAGTAGTATACAGCAATGTCTTAGGCCTTCACATTCACTCACCATTCACTCACTGACTTATCCAGAGCAACTTCCAGTCCTGCAAGCTCCATTCACAGTAAGTACCCTATACAGGTGTATTCATACGTATTGTTATTTCACCTTTTTTTTATTTTATTTTTGAGACGGAGTCTCACTCTGTCGCCCAGGCTGGAGTACAGTGGCACAATCTCGGCTCACTGTAACCTCTGACTCTCAGGTTCAAGTGATTCTCTTGCCTCAGCCTCCTGAGTAGCTGGGATTACAGGTGACTGCCACAGTGCCTTGCTATTTTTTTTTTTTTTTTTGTACTTTTAGTAGAGACAGGTTTCACCATGTTGGCCAGGCTGGTCTTGAACTCCTGACCTTAGGTGATCTGCCTGCCTCGGCCTCCCAAAGTGCCGAGATTAAGGCGTGAGCCACCATGCCCAGCCTACTTCACCTTTTCTATGTTTAGATCACAAATATTTTCCATGGTGTTACAACTGCCTATGGTATTCAGTACAGTAACATGCTTTGTAGGTTTGTGGCCTAGGAGCAAAAGGTTCAGGTGTATAGGAGGCTATACCATCTAGGTTTGTATAAGTGCACTCTACAATGTTCATACAATGACAAAACCGCCTAACAATGCATTTCTCAGAAGGTATCCCTGTCATTAACTGAGGCATGACTACAACTTGCTACCTAATTACAGGGTAGTAGCTTCTAAAACTATAAGCATAGCACCTAAAAGGAACTAGAAATCCAAATTTACTTCATGGTGAAAAAAATAATGATCTTATGGAAGTCTGTCCCTTATGAGTGTGGCAGACATGTTGTCAAGGAACACAAAGCAGGCTTTCCTGTTAAATGATCATCATATTTATGTCAAAGCTGTTATCTGCTATTTACCAAGATAATTTTGCAGTCTGAAGGAAAAATCTTTAAACTTTGAAACAATGTTTTAATGTCAATAAAAACTTTGAAGTTTTGAAAGAAACTTGTTGGTCTAAATGAAAGATATAAGAAGATGCTAAATTGAGATTTTTATTGTAATAGATTGCTGGTATCACCTGGCATGACTACTGAGGCAAGAGAATAACATTCCATAATTTCCTACAATACCACAGATACGTGTAGATAGCAATAACTTGGGAAATAAGATTTTAGTAGTTTTTACAAAATACTCAGGGCTCTGAGGTACCAGGAGTTTCAGAGTACAAGAGAGTGCTGTTGAGCTGACTATAAAAAATACTGGCTTTGTTTCTGCAACTCAAGGGCAGTGTTAACCAAACACATGTATATTGGAATCACTTTCTACTTTATGATGCCTTTAAGAGCATAATTTAATTCTATCAGTTTCCCAAGTTAAGAACATAAAAATAGAACTGTAGTGCTCTTACTAAGCTGTGAAGGTACAGCCTGAGGAATCTGACCAGACAGTGAAGGGTCTGAAAACCATATTGTTTCAGGAATGGCTAAAGGAAAGGCAGGGATAATTAAAGAGAAGAGAATTAGATAGAACCATTTAACAGTTTTCAAATAGAGTATGTAAAAAGGAAAAAGATCAACCTTATAGTGGAGAAGCCCAGCAGATTAACAACTTAATCAAATGATCAAAATGAACATCAGTAATAATAGAACAAATTAAAATCATGTGCTGCCCAATAGGCTTCAATGAGAAGAAACAGCACCACCTTCTGTGATATTCCTGCTAAAAGATACACAACCTGAATCTAATCATAAGTAAACACCAGACACAACAAATTGAGAAACGGTTTACCAAATAACTGGCCTGAAATCTTCAAAGTGTCAAAAATCATAAAAGTCAAAAAAAGACTAAAGAAGAGTTTTAGAATGGAGACTGAGAAGAGGCAGCAAACTAAATAAAACATGTGATTTAGAACTACATCTTTTTGCCATAAAATATTTACTGGGACAATTGGTGAAACTTGAACGGGGTTTGAGGAATAGATGGTAGTAATGTAGCAGTGCAAATTTCATTGTTTTTGATGGGTGTATTGTGGTAACTTAGGAGAAGATCCTTCTTTATAGGAAATACACACTAAAGTCATCTCAAATGGTTCAGGGAAAAAACATTCTTTATGCTGTTCTTGGCAACATTCTATAAGTTTGAAATTATTGCATTAATATCTTAAAATTTTGAAACAAAATTTTCAATGTTCCTTGAGCCATATCATTAAACAAAAAAAAGGTGAAAAAAATATGTGAATAGCTGTTGCCTGGAAGAAGGCTTCTAAAAGGATGAACTAACATCCCTGGGTAGAAGTTATGAGGAAGCAAATTTCATCTCAACATAAAGATCTTCATTACATAATTAGACTTGTCCAAACCCAAATCTCAACTGGACTACCTGTGAGTCAGTGAGTTCCCTGCAAAGAAAAAATTTTAGACACTGGCACTTCACCTAACAGATATTGTTAGAAAACATTTTTCTTTGGATAAAAAACGGAACTAGATGATATACAAATGCTGCTTTCAACTTTAAGGCACTAGCATGCCATGACTCTACTTCTTTTAAATGAACCTCTGTTTTGAATCTTGAATAACCACTGTATTAGAATAATAATTAGACAACTCTCAGGCACTGTTCCCTTCTTTACAACTCTGCTATGGTCTTCAACAGCATTAAAGACTTAGCTTCTGACATAAAGATTATTAACTGGTCATAGTATTCAGAGGCTTTAGGAACTCCCCTTCTCCACCTAAAAGAATTATACTTATCATTCAAGACCCATCTCAAGAGTTTTCCTACTCTGTAAAATTTCCCCCAAATTCTCCAAGCAGTTAGAGCCATCCTTTTGTTTTTCCTACCACTTTGTATGAGAGCAGAGCGACTTCTATGGCCGGACTGACTCTGTTGCATATTTTTAACTTAACAAATTTTTCTTCTAAAAGTATAGGTACAAAAAATTTAAAAATTTTTATATATCCGAAATTATTTATGTAGTCATCATAACTGTGAACTCCTGCAGGGCCTGGAAGCTATATTATCTTATCTCCTGAATCCCTCAACAAGCTTTGTAGTGCCTGAGCCTCAAGTAGGTTGGCACACTGATCACCATCAGCAACCACCAAAGAGTTTATAATCGAATGAGGTTCCAGGATAAACATAAACACATACAAGTCAAAGATGAACAGAACCACATAAAGCAAATACAGCATAAAACTAGTTTCAAGGGTAGAGACTTTCACAAATGTTATTAGGCCGAGGGCTTTTCGAAGACAGAAATCATGATTAATCCATTCCTGTATTTGCAGTGCCCAAGCACAGTGCTTGACACATAGTATATGCTTAAGGAATATATAGGTTACGTTCGACGAATCAAATCGCCTCACCTTTAAATACGCCTTTTATGAGTGGCGCTACTGCTGTATTGAAGACTTCTTCCTGTTCAGTAGAAGGATCAAACACAAAATCGTAGGTGAAGGATTTATCAGTACCAACCACCACCTAGAGAAGGCAAGACACAAGACGTAAGGGAAAAAAATGAAAGGCAAGACTACACCCCTCATTACCATTTGGCCCTAGCTGTTCAGACACAGGCTCTGGACTTTGCTACGCACCTGAGGCTCCCCCGGGCACGAAGGAAAGGCACATCTGGCAGCCCTCGCTAATCTCTTTGGGGACCAGAGGGCGACAACGCAGCGCCACTCTACAGGAATTCCCTTCACCTCTTCCTTCATGATCCTATCTCAGCACCGTCTCTGCGAGGGGGAAAAAGAAGACTCGCTGATGAATGTTAGTAGGTCAGCAGGGGGTGGAGAGCGTCCTCCCCGGTTCCGACCCTCCTCAGCGGGATCCACTACCTCGGAGATTCACTCTCCAGTACTCTGGCCAGGGCTGGACTGCCCGTCAGCCCTGCACTCTAAAGAGAGTGCACTGGCGTCTGAAATGCAAAGAAAAACTCCAACGGGGACAGCGACAAAGAACCAAAGCCCTGAGGGTACCGGGAAAAAACAGATTCTGAGCTAAGGTGTGCCCCCGTAACTCACCAAACTAAATGTCCCTTCCCCCGTTCTCCCCGGGTCTCCCGCCGCCCTGTCCCAGCCGGAGCTTTAACCGCCAAGTTTCAAATCCGTCCCGGAGACGCCAACCAATTGCAGTGCAGACTGCCCGAGCGCGGAGCGCGCACGTGCCGCGCGCGCAGGCCGGCGCAGTAGAAAGGGGAGGGTCAGCTCGTCCCCACCCTGGCCCGGCCTCTTTCCACCCGGCCGAGCATCCGCTTCCGGTTCTCAGTCTGAATTGGCGGTGAGCGGAGCCTGAGGTTGCTGGGGTATGCCCACTGGTGAGGTGGTGCGGCGTTTATGCGGCCGAGAGCGGGGGAAAAGACAGAATGTGGGGCGGGACGTAGAAGGTGGCTGATCAGGTGAAGGAAGGGTCGATCTGGGGACCCTACCATTACTAATCACATCTAGGAAATGTGGGGCGGTGCCTTGCCCGGAGTCCCTGAGGATAGTTAAGTCAACACTCCTTTAGGCTTCGAAAGTAGTTTTTTTTTTTTTTTTTTTGAGACGGAGTCTTGCTCCGGCGCCAGGCAGGAGTGCAGTGCCGTGATCTCGGCGCTTTACAACCTCTGCCTCCCAGGTTCAAGCGATTCTCCTGCTTCAACCTCCCGAGTCGCTGGGACTACAGGCGTGCACCACCACGCCCAGCTAATTTTATTTTTTTATTTTTAGTAGAGACGGGATTTCACCATGTTGGCCAGGATGGTCTCGATTTCTTGACCTCATGATCCACCCACCTCAGCCTCCCAAAGTGCTGGGATTACAGGTGTGAGCCACCACGCCCAGCCTGAAAGTAGATCTTTTTAGACTCACCCTCATTTCCTCTTCAGGTTTAAGATGGTAACATCTGTTTTGCAGGATTGTTCTGAAAAATGAGGTCCTCTTTCTAGACTACCTGGCAGGTTGCTTGGCATCCAGAAGATGTTTAGCAAAGTTAAGAGTTTCCTTCTTTCTTCTTCCTCTCTCCTCCAACCTTAACACTTAGATGTGGGCTGGCCCGTAGACTGCCTCTGGAAGAGGTTGGAGCTGCTTTCTGAAGTCTGCTGAGCTACTCTTCCCTTTAAACTGCTTTTTGTCTGCTCTGATTCACTCTTCCATTCCAGGGCCTTGCCCGAGAATGGACAGCCGGATTCCTTATGATGACTACCCGGTGGTTTTCCTGCCTGCCTATGAGAATCCTCCAGCATGGATACCTCCTCATGAGGTGGGAACCATCTGTATTCCTGAGTAGGAGACTTTTTTTTCCCCCCCTGGGATGAGATGATGCATGAAAGGTAGGATGGCAGGGTTAGAAGGTGAAATGAAGAGTGAATCTTAGCACTTGTAGCCAGAGGACCCAGAAGCTGGATTCTGAGCAACAGGACCCACCAGGAACTCTCTAGGGTCCATTCACACCAGTTAATTCTGGAAATTTGGAGCCTTCGTTTCCATGTTGTTAAGAGGTGAAGAAATGTGGAGCTACTGGGCTGTCCCAATGCTATCCATCTACTCATTTAGTCAGTGTTGTCTGTTCTACTTAAATTAAGTCTATGACCTTTCCTTTTTCTGACTCCAGGGTGATTCATTAGTGTTCCAGGTGAAGGTAAGTGTGAAGTAAGACTGGTAATAAAATTCCTGGGGTTGCTGTGTCTTGCAGAGGGTACACCACCCAGACTACAACAATGAGTTGACCCAGTTTCTGCCCCGAACCATCACACTGAAGAAGCCTCCTGGAGCTCAGGTGAACTTACGAAGTCTTTTTCCAGGCTAGATTCGTCCATATCAGAAGTTGGCTGTGTGGGGGGGGAGAGTTGGGAAGCAAGTGCAGATGTGAGGAAACTTTCCTTCTTGTGGACAGAAAGTCTACATAACACTTCTACAAGTTGTGACTTTCCTCTCAGGGACACACAAGCTGACCTATTGCACAATGATGCTACTAGTTGTTCTTGTGTTTGTTGTCTCTATTGAGCCCCTATTCTGTGCTCTTGTCTTACAGTTGGGATTTAACATCCGAGGAGGAAAGGCCTCCCAGCTAGGCATCTTCATCTCCAAGGTATGTATGCCCAGTAGGCTATATGGATAGCTACTTCCCTTTGTTAAAATAACAGATTGCAGAACCTTAATGTCTCAAGGGCTGAGAGAATGACTCAGACTCATAGAAGGGGCATAATGGGACACCCCCTTTCCCACTTAAAACTTTTCATTTGGCAGGCCATCTGTCTGCATACATTGTCACAGAAAAACAATAGCACCTTACATTTGAATAGCACCAAATTTCACTGACAGTCTTCTGAAATTATTGCATCCCAATCACATGTATTTTCTCCTTACCCAACAGGTGATTCCTGACTCTGATGCACATAGAGCAGGACTTCAGGAAGGGGACTAAGTTCTAGCTGTGAATGATGTGGATTTCCAAGATATTGAGCACAGCAAGGTGAGCACAGCACTTGGGCTGTGGTACTGCAAGAAGCCATCTCAAATAGGACAGATTGGATGGAGTCACCTAGTCTATAACTTAATAAGAAAGCATTTTGCTGGGCACTGCACTGTGGTGTACGCCTGTAAGCCCAGATACTTAGGAGGCTGAGGCGAGAGGATCACTTGAGCCCAGGAGTTTAAGACCAGCCTAGGCAACATAGCAAGACCCTGTCTCAAAAAAAAAAAAAAAAAAAAGGAGACAAAGTAAGTACCTGTCCTGGGAAAGTGTACCAAAGGGAAGCAGCTCTTTAGTGACACAGAGATTGGAGTGGCAAATCCCTTTTCCCCCATTATGATTCTGTCTTGGGTCATATCTCTTCATTTGTACAAGCTGCTGTGTTGCTTCCAGGCTGTTGAGATCCTGAAGACAGCTCGTGAAATCAGCATGCGTGTCCGCTTCTTTCCCTACAGTAAGTGTAACTTTCTTTTTCACTTTCCTGACAGGACCCTAGGTAAGAACTTTTTCAGTTCTGATTACTAAAGGACCTACAAGTTGGGGGTAGGGAATCAGGAGCTCAAGTGTGAAGATAACCTGCTGTTCCTCCTTTTCTTCTTCTTTCCTTCAGATTATCATCGCCAAAGGAGCGGACTGTGCACTAGAGAGTTGCAGCCCACAGCCCTTCATGTGGACCCTGCCACGACATGCTAACTAGACTTCAGGGGGAGCTACTTCTACTTTCAGCCCTTCCCTGTAATAGTGGAGTTGGTAGGATGGGGAGACGGCTAACCAACTGCATTACCGAAACTGTATTGCACTTTTAGTTCCCTAGTTTTCTAGGTGAGCTTCATTCCCTGAAAGGAGAAGGATGATGGTATCTAGGCATAACCTAGCCTGTGAGGAATGTAGTTAGGAAAGACAACTGACATTTATTGAATACCATGTACTAGTCCCTCACACATGTCATATTTTAATTATAGAAATCAGTAGCAAAAAGAATCTTGGGGATTTCCCATCTGACTTGCCTGGCCATCACATCCCGTCCTTGTACTACCAGAGGTTTCATACACTTTGGAGACTCCAATGAGACCGTTTTCACCCCTTCCTCCTCTTAGCCTCTCCCCCACAAAAGTAAAACACAATGCTGAAGAAATATTGGTGTGACTTTTGAATGCTACCGATTGGATGTCAAATGCTACCAAGGGAAGAAAAAGCTCTTCCAAAGAGAGGAGCCACTGGAAGGAACAGCAACACTATACCTACCTCGCAATTACCTATCATGTCTGGCCAGAACATTAGGGAGGCCGAGGAACTTTAACTACAGTATAACCAAGGAATGGCATAGAGTGAGGGGCACTGAAAAAACTGCCCCTTCACCTGCAAGCTTTGAACATTTTTCTGCAGGGACCAGTATTAATATAATTTTCTCTTCTCCTTTCCCACATTCTTTGATCTGGATCATAAAGAAGGGGCCTAGATGCATTTCTTTTCTGAAGCAGCAGTAATCAATTGGTTCCCAGTTTCCAACTTGTAAGTTGAGTAGTACTAACTGCTGACTTCTCCCTTTTCTTCACCCCAGCCCCAAATAATGTTCTGCCATGTTTTCAGATATTTAGTTACCAATCCACCACAACTAGGTTATCACTTACACCTATGCCATCGCCACTGGCATGTTCAAAATACACATGTGGAATTTAAAGTGTGAGGCTGGGGCTGTGGCTCACACCTGTAATCCCAACACTTTGGGAGGCTGGGGCAAACGGATCCCTTGAGGCCAAGAGTTTGAGACCAGCATGGCCGACATGGTAAAACTCTGTCTCTAATAAAATTACAAAAATAACATGGATGTGGTGGTATGTGCCTATTATCCCAGCTACTTGGAAGGCTGAGGCAGGAGGATAGTTTAAACCCGGTAGGCGGACATTGCAGTGAGCCTAGATGGTGCCACTACACTCCAGTCTGGGGTGAACCAGTGAGACTGTGTCTCAAAAGTTTTCTAGTGTGGTATGGGGTGATATACCCCAAGGATTAAGGCCCAAAATCTGCCTTGAAAGAATCATGGGGAATTTAAATATATATTTATAGGCCCTTCAACTGGACAATGATTCTGTGGGTCTGAGATGGAGTCTGGATATCTGGATTTTGAAATAAGCAAAGTATGTAAGTCTTCAAATATGTGAAACACTCTTTAAATAGTAGTACCATACTGTATGAGGAAGTTCTGATTCTTCCCATATATCCGACCCCAGCTCTACTGAGATACCTCTTCTAGAGCCTCAGTGCTATTGTTAGGTGGCAACATCCCTTGACAGCAGAGCTGGAGGTAGAATTAATGTAGCTGTCTCTATGCTTCCTGGGAAATCCTGTTCTAGGATCCTGTTTGCTGACTCCCACCAACACCGTTGGCCAAAGGAGAAAGAAGACAGTTGCTTGGTTACTTCCATAAAGGCACATTGGCTGACTCGGCTGAATTCTGAGGTCCAAGACTATCCCTGTGCTTAACAGGTCAAAAACAATTCATCTAAGAAGTATGGAAACTATGGTACAAAGTCCCATCCAGGTTCCAGGGGCCTAGGAGGCAAAAACCCTCCTTCCGTAAAGTGGTTCTCAATTGAGACACGTGGATTGCTTCTGTTAGGGCACCAACATGAGATAATTGCATTGTGAAAATATAGGTATAGTGTGGAGAAAGCACAAGCAGTAACAGCCTTAGGCTAAAGGACCAGTCATTTATTGAGGGTGTAGGTGAAAAATAACAAACAGTGGAGACTGAATTATATCTGCCTTCGAAGTATGTCAGGTGCTGTAGAACTCTATTCTTTATAGATGTCTTTTAGCCATCTGAGAAGGTAAAGTAGCATTCCCAGGCACTGCAAGAAGCTTCTGCCCAGTAGCTGTGAGATGCAGTCAGAAAAATATGGTAGCACTGTCACAGGTTCCGTTTTTACCCCAAGATTAGGAAATGGAAGCCAGTAAGAGGCCCTATATCATAAAATGAGGTGGGGGATAACTGGTGTGGCAAGCCCAAATGCAAGAAACCCATCAAATGAGGCAAGAAAGCCTAAGCTGTCACTGGGAACAGTAGTTTTTGTTGCCTGACTCCTCGAAGGGCTCCAGTTGGATTTCAACTACTGAAGTGTGTGTTAAGGAAGCTAATACAATGAGGTGACTGGAGTCAAATCTCAACACCCAGGGTCCGTTTCTAGGAGATGTAGAAGAGGAATCTGATCCTATAATCCCCCCTCACCTAAAGGCAAACCAAGGAACTACTCTGGGCTAAAGTTAGTCCAAACCTTAAGTACCACTCACTAACCCCTTAATTACCACTCAGGCATCAACTCAGCAAAGGAAACTTAACTTCCCTACTTGTATACTCCCTACCCCAGCAAAAGTAGGAAAAAGGATACGCCCCTCTTTCAGTGGAGGTGAAGTACTTGTGGAAGGAAGGGCAGAAGCCACACGCCGGAACAACTGTGTGTGTGAAAGGTGACAAATAAAAGGAAAAAAAACAAGGTCAGGTTCAGAGGCTGGAATAATTCAGGGCCTTTGGGCTACATGATGGGAGATGAACCCTGCCCCCACCCCACAAAGGACATGCCAAAGGTATCCCAAAGAGTAAACAGTGGTGGTAGCTACAGATAGAGTGCAATTAAAGTATCATAAAAAGAAACAAGTATTACCTTGTCCACGTTGTAACTGGTTTTGGCACTGGTCTCAAGAAACATCACATTGAGGTTTCCTGGATTTTCTTCGCCCTCTTCTGCAGTGACTTGTCTGGACAAATTAGAATTGATGAAAAGGACCAGAGTTAGTGGATAGGGATACAGTCTTCTGAGGTGTAATGATGCCTACTTAGAGCAAGGAAGCCTAGAGGCATTAAACCTAGGACCCTTCTGATTACAGCATGGGGACTCTCTCCTCTACCCCCCACATATCCTTGTGCCCTAATGGGATGTGTCCTCATCCTTCCCCTCCT
Organism: Ateles fusciceps; assembly: GCA_036589455.1. Classification (NCBI taxonomy): domain Eukaryota; kingdom Metazoa; phylum Chordata; class Mammalia; order Primates; family Atelidae; genus Ateles; species Ateles fusciceps. The sequence goes on along the minus strand of JAZHEH010000426.1, from coordinate 195,840 downwards.
GCAGTGCTGCTGGGGGGCACAAGGAGCCAGGGTAACTCCTCCCCCAAGTAAATCGAGCACAGTCGACCCTCCCCCATAGAGACTGAATTTTAGCTATGCCAGAAGAAGTTGTAGTTATACTTTACCTTTTGTGATTCAAATCAATCTTGTTACCCACCAACATGATGACAACATCGTCACCTCTTTCTGCTCGAACATATTCTACCCACTTATCTGTCTCCTTAAAAGAATGGATGTCTGCAAGAGAACATGTGGCAGAGTGTTGAAACATTTAGTAGAGATTTGGAGGGGAACCATTCCTCTCTGCTAATTGTATCGATCTCCCCTGTCACTTCCTTTATAATCCCCTTTTCAAATAAAACATTGCATAATACCCACTTGTGACGTCATAGACAACCACTGCAATACTTGAACCACGAATGTAGCTAGGAATCAGGCTGTGAAAGTGCTCCTGGCCAGCTGTGTCCCATAACTGCAGTTGAATCTGCATAAAACAAACGTTTAGGAAGAAGATGGGGAACTGTAGAAAAGAAACTACCCTTTTGTGTGTGTGTGTAAATATATATTTCTTTTTTTATTTTTATTTTTTTTATTGCATTTTGGGTTTTGGGATACATGTGAAGAACATGCAGGATTGTTGCATAGGTACACACATGGTAGTGTGATTTGCTGCCTTCCTCCCCCATCACTTACATCTGGCATTTCTCCCCATGCTATCTCTCCCCCAACTCCCCCACCTCCTGCTGTCCCCTCCACTATTCCCCCCCCCCACAGACCCCAGTGTGTGATGCTCCCCCTCCCTGTGTCCATGTGTTCTCATTGTTCAACACCCGCCTATGAGTGAGAACGTGCGGTGTTTGATTTTCTGTTCTTGTGTCAATCAAACCTAGTAAAGGCAGAATATAAAAAGTCAGGGAGACTGGGTCCCTGAGAAGCGGCTGCTGTGGCCTGAAACCAAGTGGCCTATAGTCCTAGGACAGGTGTAGCCAATTTTAATATATTGTTTTGATTCAGGAAGACCCCATAGCACAGCAGATTTAAGGATTCAAGGTCTCTTGGACTTTATGGATGTTATAATTGGAGATGAGATGAAGGCAGACAGAACAAGAAACATCACAGGGCTTGGTAATTTGAAGAGGCTTCTGTTTTTTTGATGGTGCTGCCCTACTGTGATGAATAGGCTGAAGGGGCTGAAGTGTAGGGTTAGTGGTATGAGAGTTAACACTCACTATTCGGTCCTCCAAGTACATGGTCTTAGACAAGAAGTCAATTCCAACAGTTGCCTGCAAAAGAAAGTCAGATACTCTCCAGCATTCCCTCTATTCCCAACATGAGGCAGTCTTAGAACCCGAAGTGGACAATGACCCTTTAGGAAGTTGTCCTGGCTCCACTTCCCAACCCGTACAATCCATAACCTTGAGGAGGAAAACCTCCAGGTGAGTCTGCCAAGAGAGGGTAAAAATGTATCATATGGCTCAGCGGCAGGCTTACCTGGAAGGTGCAGCCGAAGCTGTCGTACATGAAGCGGGTGATGACGGATGTCTTCCCTACTGTGAGGGAGATAAGCAGGCCAATCGTCGCCCTGGGTGCCCTTTCTCCCCTCAAAGTTTCTATGAGTCCTCCCTCCTCCTCCCACTCCAACGTTTCCGAACGAGGAGGAATTCCATTCCCCAGAGAAAGCCCCACTCCATTTAATACCATTGACACCTTCCTGTCCCCAAAGCCCAACCCAGACCCGCACCGCTCGGCTCTCCCAGGTATACGAGTTTAGCTTTGCACAGAGACTGGTATTCCGGTCCTTCGGCAGCTTTGAGGCCAAATTCTCCGGCCTCCATCCAGGCCTCGTGGTGACCGAAGGCGGACATCGCGTCAGGTAGGTGGCACCCAAAATGGCTTCCGGTGCTCAGCGTGTGCCACCTTACGTCAGGTGGCGCTCTACCACGTCGGCTCACGGCCATTGGCTGGGCACCGACGCCTGGGCGTGGCCACGCCCTCTCGGCCGCCTCCTAGCAGCTCCGCGCGGATCCTCGTGTTCAGAGCGATCCTATGACCGTTCCAGTGGGGTCATGGGGTGGAGACAGGGATGGCCACTGACTGCGTCAGAGAGAAATCGGGGTCAGTGTAGGTAAAACACGGGCTAAGTGTAATGTAATCACAGCGAAGGGGTGGGGGAAGGGAAGGTCATTCTCAGTAGTTCCACGACCCTCCAGGTTGGAGGAAATAGGCAAGAGATCACCAGGCACATCTGAACAAGCTGATTTATTAGAGTGTTACAGTGGGGGGGCTCCCCACACAGACGGGCACCAGAGCCAGGTGCTCAGCTCCCCCTCGTCTCCCTCTGCCTCCGCAGCCTTCTGGCTCTCCTCCTCGCCTTTCCGTGTGAACTCCTCGATGACTATGTCCTCAGAGCTTGCAGAAGCGGCAAAGGAGAATAGAGGGTTAGGAACCACTTTCTGGATGTCCTCCGTGCTCACTGGTTTTTCCTGATCCCAGAAAAGTGATCCCCTTCCTGCTGCCCAGCTAGGCCCCTTGGCCCCCTCTTAATGCCCTCCATCCTCCATCACACACTCTGGCTTGTTTCCTTTCGTTCCTACCCAAATTTCCCAGCACAAGAGTTCCCCAGGAGCACTGGAAGGGAAATAAGTATGAGGAGTGGGAAGGGGGTAGGTATCAAAGAATGAAAGACGAGAGGAGTAAGGGTGAAGGAGTGGGGGGGAAGGGAAAGGAAAATGGGAAGGGGATGAGGGTATGCTCCTCCAAGAGGAGCAGAGGGTGGGAGGGCGGGAGTCGGGGTGGGGAATGCAGAAAGGGAACAGAGGGCATATGAAAAGCACCAAACTGTGACACGAAGCTAAGCCATAGTTTCCACTGCACACGTATTTAAAGCACCACGGGAAAGCGTTTTCACATTTCCATCGTCATAACATGGAGAGTGGCAACGAGAAGAGGGGAATGGGGCTTCCAAGTCTCCTATTCCATTTACCTAGCGGCCTCTGCAGCAAGCATGGAGAGGGAGGAAAATAAATGGAGCTGAAGCTGATTAGGGGTTCTTCAGTTCCCTGAAGAAGTATCTTTACCCTTTCCCCTCCCTTTCCAATCCTTCCTCCCCAGCACACAGGACACACACACTTCCCCTGAAAACCTAGACACCTAGCCTGCCTATTGCTGTTCCATCCACAGCCAAACGGCTAGTCTCCAAGTCATCAGATCAGAATGCCTTGGACCCCATCACTCAGGACAACCGTTCCTGTGACTTCCTCCTGGTCACTCACCATGAGATGGCTTCGGGTGGATCAGGACCAAGGGTAATTCCACACCAAGGTCAATGCAAAGACCCCAATGTGGAGTGAGATCTCATCTCTCTACAAGCCCAGTCCCTGAACCTCCCTCCCTTAGGTTTCCAGTCTTTGGATGCCCTCAGACCCTCCCTTGTCCTCCTCTTCTTGCCCAAGTCCCCCCCCACAGTCTCTTACCTGGCCGTCAGGTCTCCTAGGATGCTGTGGGTAGAATGACACCCAAAATTATTAGCAGCAAATAGAGAAGGGGAAACAAAGTTTTAATAGGGAATGAGGGATCATAAGCCCTAATGAGCCAGCCACAGAATGGGTTTCTGGATGGGAAAGTGACTTGTTTGCTGAGCTCACAGATTTGGGAACCTGGTCTGTGAGAAGGGGGTGAGGAATGGTTTGATTGGGTCAATCTAACTGGGAGAAAAAGAGAGGCGAAAAGCCCTTGACTCCTTAGCCCCTGCCCAGACAGACCCAGAACCCTCACTTACCCGCCACAGGACACCATCAGGTTGACTCTGACTTTGTAGGACACCGGGATCCCCAGCAACTCTTTGTCCATTCCCGGTCTAATACTGGAGGTTGTACTATTCATCTGGGGGTGTGTAGGGGCATTAGGAGAATTCATTCAGTCCCCAGCTTCTTCTCATGCATCCCCATCACCACACCCTATAACATTTAGTCTTCTCCCAGAATATCTCCCAGGCTCTAAGCTTTCCTACACATGGAGACCAAATTTCTCTCCCTAACATTCAGTTTTACCATGTCACCCTCTGCTCAAGAGCCTACCTTTTCAATATAACAACTACTCTTGCCTGACATTCAAGACCCTAACAATCTTGCCCTATCTAGCCTCTCTAACCCTTTCTGCCCTAACTGCTGGATACAACCTAAGCAGACCCATCTTCTCTCCGTGATCAGAACATGTCATATGGATTCCCACCTTCTAGCCTTTGCCCATGCTGTGTTCCCAGTATAGAATGCTCCTTTTTATCTTCTGTTGGTAACCAGATCCTTCACATATTTCAAGATCTCGCTCATTCTGCCTCCTCCAGGGAGCTTGGGAAAAGTCTCATCATTGCTCTGTGCTGCTGATCTCTTACATATAAACTAATGCTGCTTGGATGATTTCTAAGGATATTTCCAGCGATAGCAGTCTATAGCTGCTTGATTGATAAGCCATGGGGGAGAGATGGAGGGATTAAACTTATAAGATGTTGGCAGGTAATTTTTGCTGGGAGACACATCTAAGGCTATGGCCTCAGAGGGACGGGACCAAGTGAATGACTTCCTAGGATTCTATTAATTTCTGTGGCATGCTTTTCCTTTTGTTGTCCTCCTGTTCTCTCCATTTCTCATCTCCTAGGCTTCTACTGCATCTTCATCTTCTCTAGAGAGTAGATTCTGTAGACATCACAATATTCAGAGCCAGAGAACATGTGATAAAATGCTGTCTGCCTCTACCTCTTATCAACCATGCCACCTTAAACCAGTTCCTTCTTCTCTCTGAGCCTCAGGGTCCTTACGTGTAAAACGGAATAAGAAGACCTACCCAGGGCTACTTCCGTGGGATTCTCACAAAGATGACATAGTACATATGTAGGACCTCGGTGAACTGTGAAATCTTATAAAACATAAGGATTGTTTCCCTCTCCATGTTTTCCTTTCTTTCCACCTGTGACCTAAGCCTGCCGTTGGTCCCATGGGCATTACTGAGCTTGCTGCTGGCCCTCGGGCCTGGAGGGGTCTGTGAACACTGCCCTAGAGACACTTTAAAAACAGGTAGGCTTCACTGAAGATGAAACCTCAGAGCTGTATATGTAGCATGTGGAATGGTGGAGGGGTAGGAAATGGAGGCTGAGAGTTACATTTGAGCTTACATCTTGCTAGAGGCCAGGTTGGTATCCTCATGCTTGAGTTTCCCATCCAGTGCCAGGCCCCGTTTCTGGCAGCTGGCAGCCAGGATTGGGGTTACTGCAAAGCTCTGGGAGAAGTTGGAATTAGCAGCTACAGTCTCCCTTTGAAAGACAAACAAGAGAAGGATTTAGACTGGGTTTGCCTACTAAGTACACTTTCTCCCAAGAGTATCTTGTACAAGATTGTATGAGAACCTACTGGAGTGTCCAAGAGAGGTAACATGTTTAACTGTGAAGACTGGCAGAAATTCATTCTGGTGGGAAATCCTTATGCTTCTGCCCTCACTCAGCATTGTGATGGGACTCCTGAGTGGTAAGTTGTATCCCCTCCATCCCGTTGTCTTGGGAATCCCCCCCATTCTCTACTATAGCCTTCATCTTGACCTTCCCCATTCTTCGGAACTTCCCCCTCCCTTTTGTTCTTCCCCATCTTCTAACTGGCCTACTGGACCTCTTCCCAACACCCGACTCTTTAGCTCTTTGACCCCAGCCCCAGTGCCAGCTCACGTGAATTCCTGAATGAACACAGTCTTGGAGTACTTCTCTAGTGAATACAGGACAACATCAGTGACCTGGTCGACTGAACAAGCCGGGAAAAGCACGTGATTATAATCAGTCAGTCATTTTGGAGACCCCCTGCTTATTGTCCTTAGAGGTGACCTTATACACAGGCGCACTATATATCATGCAGTAAGACGTGCTCAGTGACAAAAGAGATGTGCATTTTGACAAGTGTGTGATAGAGGGAAAGCCTAGATTAATGCAGACAGGTAAGGGAGGCAGAACAGTGGAAAAAGACCTGTGGCTTTGGGACCAGGTGCAGAGGGATGGGAAAAGAAACTCACCGGAAATCTTGATTTTTTTTGATGGCCTTGTTGGTGGAGTTGTTGATAGAAACATTGACAGGGATGGGTTCTCCATGGTAGTGAACCTAAAGCAGGAGGAGGGACCCATGTCAAGGCTGGAGGAAGAATGCACAGATGGAGACCTATAAACCCTATTTCCTTAGCACTCTTGCCACCCTGGCTCCCATCTCTGCCTGCCCAAGTAGGAAATCAGTGAAGAAAGGGCATCAGAGGGGTTCTGGGGGTAGGAGGCAGGAAGTGTGGGGTCACAAACCTCCCTGTCCATCCAGGCCTGGAGTTGTAGGGGCTGAGCTGACAGAAGGAAGCGGTGGACGGTCTGGGCTGAGGGGCCAGGGCCTGCCTCTGGTGGTGCAAATTGTACTTTCCGGACAACCAGTCGCACATAGTCTCTGAGCAGAGACCAGTGGATCAGCCAAAGCATCCTCCTTTCAGACCCACAGACCTCTCCCCATGCCACTCCCATAGCCCAACCCTTGCTTAATTATAGGAATAGAGGAAGGCCCACCTCAGAGAACTCCTCTAGACCCTTAATGTAAGTATGTAGACCAAAGGTTGGTAAACTATGGCCCACTGGCCAAATCTGGCCTGTTACCTGTTTTCCTATGGTCCACGAACTGAGAATGGTTATATTACATTTGTAAATGGTTAAAATAAATCAAGGAATAATAGTATTATATGACATGTGGACATTACATGAAATTCAAATTTCAGTGTCCATAAACAAAGTTCTATTGGACACACAGCCACACTCATTCATTTCTGTACTTCCTGTGGCTGCATTTGCGCTACAACAGCAGAGTTGGGTAGTTGCAACAGAGACTATATGGCCCACAAAACCCAAATAGTTATTTTTGGACCGTACACAAAAGTTTGCTGTCCCTTGCCCTAGAGCAAAGAAGAGAAGTCAGAGGGGACTGAGAAACGGGCATCACTGGTGGCGACGATGCTGTGGAGGTTGGAAGTGGGGCTATTTCTGTCACCAGAGCAGGATCTCTTTTCCTGGGAGAGGCTGGAGGCAAGGACTTTGGGGGAGAACCAGAGAATACCTCTTGGAGACTGTCTCCTCCGGGTTTTCAGCACAGAAACTCTTCACTTCAAAGTCAATCCCGCAGGGCTATAAAGGGACAGGGGCAAAGAGAACTCATTTCCAGTGCTGTCCTCCCCTTCCCCCATGGGCCTGTAAGAAAATGCCTGATCTCCCAAAAAAATTATATTCCTTAGCTGTCCATTTCTCTCCCAGTCTTGACTGTTTGTCCCACTGTTCCTCTACCCTGGCACTACCATCTATCCCTCTTTCTTAGAACCCAATCCTCAGTCCTCACCTTTCCTGCATCTTCAGGACCTGGCTGCAGTGTCACAGAACAGGGCAGGTTGGTCACCATCTAGGGGACAAAAAAGAGGTCAGGAAAGAAGTAGAAAAGAATTCAAACCAATACAACAAAAATAGGGACCCCTCTCCCCTTGTTGCCCTTCTTGAGCTTCATCTCTTAATCTTCCCTGGAAACCTTCCCTGCCCAGGGCTTGGGGTCAGTACCTGCAGGGTAAAGGGGTAGGCATTGTCCCCTAGCTTGTGCAGCAGTCGCTCCTGTAGGACTGTGAGGGGCCCCTGAGGGCTGGTGGATTCAGCTGGGACCACTTGCAAGGTATGCACATACAGATCTTTCCGGAATGTCAGACCAATCACATCCAAGTCATCACGGCCATAGCGAAAGGCACATGTCAACATGACAAACACTGCAGGCAAAGGAGGAAGAGAGTGGCCTGTCAGGCCTGAGTGGGAAGGGGAATCTTAACTGGATCAAGAAGACACAGAGAGGTGATGTAATATGATCGACAGACTATGGCCGCAAAGAAAACCACTATTAATATATTTGACTGCAGTAAGATTTATATTCAATGTCTTTATAAACAGACAAAACAGGAAAGCCTGGGGAGAAAATCTTTGCAACACATATAACACACAGAAGGTGAGCGTCCAAAATACGTAAGCACATCACACATCAACAAGAATAATGGACCAGTATAATAGTGTGCAAACAATGTGAAGAGGCCCTTGCAGAAGCGTGCAAAGAATGTGAAGGCATCTCCAATAACACGTGAAAACATGCTTAGTCTCATTAGTAATCAGATAAATGCGAATTAAAAGCACAACCAGATAAGATTTCACACCCATCAGATTGTCGAAAAAGTTCTACGTCTGACAACACTACGTGTTGAAGAAGATGTGGAGCAAAAGAGTTGTTACATACTGCCGGTGGGAGTATTAATGCAACTAATTTGAAAATCTGTTTGGGATTATCCAGTACAATTAAATCTGCTCATAGTATATGACCTAATAATTTGACTTTAAAGGAGCTTTTGTTCATGTTTACAAAGAGATACATATGATAATGGCCACTGCATCAATGTTTGTCAGAACATAAACCTGGAGATAATCTACATATCTATCAGCAGGAGAATGTGTAAAACATTTGTGGCATATTTACAAAATGGAATAGTAAAGCAAGGTTAAAACACATGAACTAGAACTTGGTGGAATGCTATGGCTTGTATGTGTCCTCTCTATAATTCAGGAGTTGAAACTTGATGGCCATTGTGATGGTATCAAGATGGCCATCAAGAAATTATTAGATCATGGGCCTTCTTTGTTCATGAATCCCTTCATGAACGGGATTAAGACCCTTAGATAGGAGACCGTTTGCCCTTCCACCTTCCACCACGTGAGGACACAATGTTCCTCCCCCTCTGGAGGATGCAGCAATAAGGCACCATCTTGGAAGCAGAGAGCAGCCCTCATCACACAACTGAACCTGCTGGAGCCTTGATGTTGGACTTCCTACCTTTCAGAATTGTGAGAAAATAAATTTCTGTTCTTTCTAAATTACCTAGTCTCAGGTATTTTGCTGTAGCATCAGAAACAGACTAAGACCCATGTCAACATGGTTAAATCTCAAAAACTATTGAACCAGGCCCGGTGTGGTAGCTCACGCCTGTAATCCCAGCACTTTGGGATGCCTAGGCAGCAGATGGCTTGAGGACTGGAGTTCAAGACCAGCCTGGCCAACATGGTGAAAACCCGTCTCTACTAAAATACAAAAATTAGCCAGGCATGGTGGTGTACACCTGAAATTCCAGCTACTTGGGAGGCTGAGGCAGGATAATTGCTTGAACCTGGGATGCGGCAGAGGTTGCAGTGAGCTGAGATTGCACCATTGCACTCCAGCCTGGGTGACAGAGCAAGACTGTCTGGAAGAAAAAAGGGGGGAAGCTACTGAACAAACAAATCTAGCTGCAGAATGATAGGTACACTATGTTACTGTTTATATAAAGTTTCAAAGGGGCCAGGCACAGTGGCTCATACCTGTAATCCCAGCATTTTGGGAGGCCGGGGTGGGTGGATCAGAGTTCAGGAGTTCAAGACCAGCCTGGTCATGATGGTGAAACCCGGTCTCTACTGAAAATACAAAAATTAGCCGGGTGTGGTGGCAGGTGCCTCTAATCCCAGCTACTCGGGAGGCTGAGGCAGGAGAATTGCTTGAAGCCGATAGGCAGAGGTTGCAGTGAGCCGAGATCGTGCCACTGCACTCCAGCCTGGGCGACAGAGTGAGACTTCATTTCAAAAAAAAAAACAAAACAAAATAAAAAAGTTTGAAAGCAGATAGGACAATATCAAAGTTCATCATAGACACTTAAATGTGGAGTACAAAATGGAGCCATTGAGAGAATAATAAACACCAGATTCAGGATAGTGGTTATCTGTGGAGGGAGGAGAGCAGGAGGAGAAGGAGTAGGGAGGGAGGAAGGTAAACTGGATCAGGGCAGGACACACAGGAGGCTTTAGTTTGTTTCTGTCATTCTTATTAAAGCTTGGTGATTTTTACAGGGTATTCCTGACATAATTCTCTATGCCTGAAATATTTTATCATCAAAAAGAGAAACAATAATACTTAGGCTCAGAATACCTGGACTTGAATAGAACTTGCACAAACCCCTTGAGTTCTCCGGGGCTCACTTATTACACCTGTCAAGAATAGGACCGCTCTAGTAGCTCTACACCTGCTATTTAGACCTCAAAATAACCCTCTGACGTGTTATCATCTCCACTTGTACAGGTACGGAAAGGGAGCTCCGTGCTGTTAAGCAATGGCTCAGGACTTCAATCCAAGCTTGTGTAACTCCAAACCACAGGGTCATAGGTGCACAACTTAACTCACAGGACAGTTGTGAGGAGTTGATGTATAAGGTATCCCTTCGGAGGCCAGACACCGTGGCTCACGCCTGTAATCCCAGCACTCTGGGAGGCCGAGGCAGGCGGATCACTTGAGGCCAGGAGTTTGAGACCAGCCTGGCCAACATGGTGAAACACTGTGTCTACTAAAAATACAAAAGTTAGACGGGCGTGGTGTCACGTGCCTATAATCCCAGGTACTCGGGATGCTGAGGCAGGAGGACCATTTGAACCCATGAGGCTGAGGTTGCAGTGAGCCAAGATGGCGTCACCGCACTCCAGTGTGGGTGACACAGTCAAAATGTTTCTCAGAATAAAAAGAAAAAAGTTTTCTAGTGTGGTATAGGGTGATGGACCCCTGTGATGAAGGGCCAAAATTTGCCTTGAAAGAACCCTGGGGAGCTTAAATATATATTTATAGTCCCTTCTACTGGACAATGATTCGGTTGGTCTGAGGTGGAGTCTGGATATCTGGAGTTTTAAAAAAACAAAGTAAATAAGTCAGTCTTCAAATATAGGAAACACTGTTCTAAATAGTAGCACTACACTGTATGAGGAAGTTCTGGCTCTTCCCATATATCCGACCCCAGCTCTACTGAGATACCTCTTCTAGAGCCTCAGTGCTATTGTTAGGTGGCAACATCCCTTGACAGCAGAGCTGGAGGTAGAATTAATGTAGCTGTCTCTATGCTTCCTGGGAAATCCTGTTCTAGGATCCTGTTTGCTGATCCCCACCCAATCCCATTGGCCACGAGGAGAAAGAAAATAGTAGCTTGGTTACTTCCATAAAGGCACATTGGCTCTCTCGGCTGAATGCTGAGGTCCAAGAGTATCCCTATGGTTAACAGGTCAAAAACAATTCATCGAAGAAGTAGGAAACCCATGGTACAAAGTCCCATCCAGGTTCCAGGGGCTTAGGAGGCAAAACCCCTCCTTCCGTAAATTGGTTCTCAATTGAGACACGTGGATTGCTTCTGTTAGGGTTCCAACATGAGATAATTATATTGTGAAAATATAGGTATAGTGTGGAGAAAGCACAAGCAATAACAGCCTTAGGTTAAAGGACCAGTCATTTATTGAGGGTGTAGGTGAAAAACAACAACAAACAGTGGAGACTGAATTGTATCTGCCTTCGAAGTATGTCAGCTGCTGTAGAACTCTGTTCTCTATAGATGTCTTTTAGCCATCTGAGAAGGTGAGGTAGCATTCCCAGGCACTGCAAGAAGCTTCTGCCCAGTAGCTGTGAGATGCAGTCAGAAAAATATGGTAGCACTGTCAGAGGTTCCGTTTTTACCCCAAGGCTAGGAATTGGAAGCCAGTAAGCGGCCATGTATCATAAAACGAGGTGGGGGGAGAACTGGTGTGGCAAGCCCAAATGCAAGAAACCCATCAAATGAGGCAGAGAAAGCCTAAGCCGTCACTGGGAACAGTAGTTTTTGTTGCCTGACTCCTCCGAAGGTCTCCAGTTGGATTTCAACTGCTGAAGCGTGTGTTAAGGAAGCTAATACAGTGAGGTGACTGGAGTCAAATCTCAACACCCAGGGTCAGTTTCTAGGAGATGTAGAAGAGGAATTCGGATCTTACAATCCCCCCTCACCTAAAGGCAAACCAAGGAACTACTTTGGGCTAAAGTTAGTCCCATTTTCCCCTCTTAAGTACCACTCAGGCATCAACTCAGCAAAGGAAACTTACTTTCCCTACTTGTATACTCCCTACCCCAGCAAAAGTAGGAAAAAGGATACGTCCCTCTTTCGGTGGAGGTGAAGTACTTGTGGAAGGAAGGGCAGAAGCCACACGCCGGAACAGCTGTGTGTGTGAAAGGTGACAAAAAGAAGGAAAAAAACAAGGTCAGGTTCAGGGGCTGGGATAATTCAGGGCCTTTGGGCTACATGATGGGAGATGAACCCTGCCCCCCACCCCACAAAGGACAAGCCAAAGGTATCCCAAAGAGTAAACAGTGGTGGTAGCTACAGATAGAGTGCAATTAAAGTATCATAAAAAGAAACAAGTATTACCTTGTCCACGTTGTAACTGGTTTTGGCACTGGTCTCAAGAAACATCACATTGAGGTTTCTGGATTTTTCTTCGCCCTCTTCTGCAGTGACTTGTCTGGACAAATTAGAGTTGATGAAAAGGACCAGAGTTAGTGGATAGGGATACAGTCTTCTGAGGTGTAATGATGCTTTCTTAGAGCAAGGAACCCTAGAGGCCTTAAACCTAGGACCCTTCTGATTACAGCATGGGGACTCTCTCCTCTACCCCCCCACATATCCTTGTGCCCTAATGGGATGTGTCCTTATCCTTCCCCCTCCTGCAGTGCTGCTGGGGGGCACAGGGAGCCAGGGTAACTCCTCCCCCAAGTAAATCGAGCACAGTCGACCCTCCCCATAGAGACTGAATTTTAGCTATGCCAGAAGAAGTTGTAGTTATACTTTACCTTTTGTTATTCAAATCAATCTTGTTACCCACCAACATGATGACAACATCGTCACCTCTTTCTGCTCGAACATATTCTACCCACTTATCTGTCTCCTTAAAAGAATGGATGTCTGCAAGAGAACATGTGGCAGAGTGTTGAAACATTTAGTAGAGATTTGGAGGGAACCATTCCTCTCTGCTAATTGTATCAATCTCCCTGTGACTTCCTTTATAATCCCCCTTTTCAAATAAAACATTGCATAACACCCACTTGTGACGTCATAGACAACCACCGCAATACTTGAATCACGAATGTAGCTAGGAATCAGGCTGTGAAAGCGCTCCTGGCCAGCTGTGTCCCATAGCTGCAGCTGAACCTGCATAAAACAAATGTTTAGGAAGAAGATGGGGGAACTGTAGAAAAGAAACTAGCCTTGTGTGTGTGTGTGTGTGTGTGTGTGTGTGTGTGTGTATATATATTATTTTTTTTTATTTTTATTTTTTATTGCATTTTAGGTTTTGGAGTACATGTGAAGAACATGCAGGATTGTTGCATAGGACACACATGGCAGTGTGATTTGCTGCCTTCCTCCCCCATCACCTATATCTGGCATCTCCTCCCCATGCTATCTCTCCCCCAACTCCCCCACCCCCTGCTGTCCCTCCCCTATTCCCCCGACAGACCCCAGTGTGTGATGCTCCCCCTCCCTGTGTCCATGTGTTCTCATTGTTCAACACCCGCCTATGAGTGAGAACGTGCGGTGTTTGATTTTTGTTCTTGTGTCAATCAAACCTAGTAAAGGCAGAATATAAAAAGTCGGGGAGACTGGGTCCCTGAGAAGTGGCTGCTGTGGCCTGAAACCAAGTGGCCTATAGTCCTAGGACAGGTGTAGCCAATTTTAATATACTGTTTTGATTCAGGAAGACCCTATAGCACAGCAGATTTAAGGATTCAAGGACTCTTGGACTTTATGGATGTTATAACTGGAGATGAGATGAAGGCAGACAGAACAAGAAACATCACAGGGCTTGGTAATTTGAAGAGGCTTCTGTTTTTTTGATGGTGCTGCCCTACTGTGATGAATAGGCTGAAGGGGCTGAAGTGTAGGGTTAGTGGTATGAGAGTTAACACTCACTATTCGGTCCTCCAAGTACATGGTCTTAGACAAGAAGTCAATTCCAACAGTTGCCTGCAAAAGAAAGTCAGATACTCTCCAGCATTCCCTCTATTCCCAACATGAGGCTGTCTTAGAACCCGAAGTGGACAATGACCCTTTAGGAAATTGTCCTGGCTCCACTTCCCAACCCGTACAATACATAACCTTGAGGAGGAGAACCTCCAGGTGAGTCCGCCAAGAAGAGGGGCAAAAATGTACCATATGGCTCAGCGGCGGGCTTACCTGGAAGGTGCAGCCGAAGCTGTCGTACATGAAGCGGGTGATGATGGATGTCTTCCCTACTGTGAGGGAGATAAGCAGGCCAATCGTCGCCCTGGGTGCCCTTTCTCCCCTCAAAGTTTCTATGAGTCCTCCCTCCTCCTCCCACTCCAACGTTTCCCAACGAGGAGGAATTCCATTCCCCGAGAGAAAGCCCCACCCCCATTTAAAATCATTCACACCTTCCTGTCCCCAAAGCCCAACCCAGACCCGCACCGCTCGGCTCTCCCAGGAATACGAGTTTAGCTTTGCACAGAGACTGGTATTCCGGTCCTTCAGCAGCCTTGAGGCCAAAGTCTCCGGCCTCCATCCAGGCCTCCTGGTGACCGAAGGCAGACATCGCGTCCGGATAGGTGGCAGCCAAAATGGCTTCCGGCGCTCAGCGTGTGCCACCTAACGTCAGGCGGCGCTCTACTGACGTCGGCTCACGGCCATTGGCTTGGCGCCGACGCCTGGGGGGTGCCACCCTGGGCGTGGCCACGCCCCCTCAGCCCCCTCCTGGCACCTCACGCTGCTCCTCGTGTTCAGAGCGATCCTATGACCGTTCCAGTGGGGTCATGGGGTGGAGACAGGGATGGCCACTGACTGTGTCAGAGAGAAATCGGGGTCAGTGTAGGGAAAGCACAGGCTAAGTGTAATGTAATCACAGCGAAGGGGTGGGGGGAAGGGGAAGGTCATTCTCAGTAGTTCCATGACCCTCCAGTTGGAGGAAATAGGCAAGAGATCACTAGGCACATCTGAACAAGCTGATTTATTAGAGTGTTACACTGGGGGCTCCCACACAGACGGGCACCAGAGCCAGGTGCTCAGCTCCCCTCGTCTCCCTCCGCCTCCGCAGCCTTCTGGCTCTCCTCCTCGCCTTTCCGCGTGAACTCCTCGATGACTATGTCCTCAGAGCTTCCAGAAGCGGCAAAGGGAGAATAGAGGGTTAGGAACCCCTTTCTGGGTGTCCTCCGTGCCCACTGGTTTTTCCTGATCCCAGAAAAGTGATCCCCTCCCTGCTTCCCAGCTAGGCCCCTTCACCCCCTCTTGATGCCCCCCCATCTTCCATCACCCACTCTGGCTTGTTTCCTTTCGTTTGTGCCCAAATTTCCCAGCACAAGAGTTCCCCCAGGAGCACTGGAAGGGAAATAAAATGAGGAGTGGGAAGGGGGAAGGTATCAAAGAATGAAAGAAAAGGAGTAAGGGTGAAAGTGTTGGGGAAAGGAAAGGAAAATGGGAAGGGGATGAGGGGGAAGACGATTCCAAGAGGAGCAGAGGGTGGAGGGCGAGGTGAGGGTGGGGGATGCAGAAAGGGAACAGAGGGCATATGAAAAGCACCAAACTGTGACACGGAGCTAAGCCATACGTTTCCACTGCACACGTATTTAAAGCACCACGGGAAAGCATTTTCACATTTCCATCGTCATAACATGGAGAGTGGCAATGGGAAGAGGGGGTATGGGGCTTCCAAGTCTCCTATTCCATTTACCTAGTGGCCTCTGCAGCAAGCATGGAGAGGGAGGGGAAAAACAATGGAGCTGAAGCTGATTAGGAGTTCTTCAGTTCCCTGAAGAAGTATCTTTACCCTTTTCCCCTCCCTTTCCAATCCTTCCTCTCCAGCACACAGGACACACACACTTCCCCTGAAAACCTAGACACCCAGCCTGCCTATTGCTATTTCATCCACAGCCAAACGGCTCGTCTCCAATTCATGAGATCAGAATGCCTTGGACCTCAGCCCTCAGGAAAACCCTTCCTGTGAGTTCCTCCAGATCACTCACCATGAGATGGCTTCGGGTGGATCAGGACCAAGGGTAGCTCCACACCAACATCACTGCAAGGATCCCAATGTGGAGTGACATCTCATCTCTCTACAAGCCCAGTCCCTGAACCTCCCTCCCTTAGGTTTCCAGTCCTTGGATGCCCTCAGACCCTCCCTTGTCCTCCTCTTGCCCTAGTCCCCCCACCCCCACAGTCTCTTACCTGGCCGTCAGGTCTCCTAGGATGCTCTGGGTAGAATGACACCCAAAATTATTAGCAGCAAATAGAGAAGGGGCAACAAAGTTTTAATAGGGAATGAGGGATCATAAGCCCTAATGAGCCAGCCACAGAATGGGTTTCTGGAAGGGAAAGTGACTTGTTCGCTGAGCTCACATATTTGGGAACCTGGTCTGGGACAAGGGGTGAGGAATGGTTTGATTGGGTCAATCTAACTGGGAGAAAAAGAGAGGCAAAAAGCCCTTGACTCCTTAGCCCATGCCCAGACAGACCCAGAACCCTCACTTACCCGCCACAGGACACCATCAGGTTGACTCTGACTTTGTAGGACACCAGGATCCCCAGCAACTCTTTGTCCATTCCAGGTCTAATACTGGAGGGTGTAGTATTCATTTGGGGGGTGTGTAGGGGCATTAGGAGAATTCATTCAGTCCCCAATTTCTTCTCATGCATTCCCATCACCACACCCTATAACATTTAGTCTTCTCCCAGAATATCTCCCAGGCTCTAAGCTCTCCTACCCATGGAGACCACATTTCTCTCCCTAACATTCAGTTTTACCATGTCACCCTCTGCTCAAGAGCCTACCTTTTCAATATAACAACTACTCTGCCCGAGTTTCAAGACCCTAACAATCTTGCCCTATCTAGCCTCTCTAACCCTTTCTGCCCTAACTGCTGGATACAACCTAAGCAGACCCATCCTCTCTCCGTGATCAGAACATGCCATGTGGATTCCCCACCTTCTAGCCTTTGCCCATGCTGTGTTCCCAGTATAGAATGCTCCTTTTTTCTTCTGTTGGTAACCAGATCCTTCACATATTTCAAGATCTCACTCATTCTACCTCCTCCAGGGAGCTTGGGAAAAGTCTCATCATTGCTCTGTGCTGCTGATCTCTTACATATAAACTAATGCTGCTTGGATGATTTCTAAGGATATTTCCAGCGGTAGCAGTCTATAGCTGCTTGATTGATAAGCCA
This sequence comes from Ateles fusciceps, assembly GCA_036589455.1. Classification (NCBI taxonomy): domain Eukaryota; kingdom Metazoa; phylum Chordata; class Mammalia; order Primates; family Atelidae; genus Ateles; species Ateles fusciceps. The sequence continues at coordinate 178,729 of JAZHEH010000426.1, read as the reverse complement.
TGGGGGAGAGATGGAGGGATTAAACTTATAAGATGCTGGCAGGTGATTTTTGCTGGGAGACACATCTAAGGCTATGGCCTCAGAGGGAGGGGACCAAGTGAATGACTTCCTAGGATTCTATTAATTTCTGTGGCATCCTTTTCTTTTGTTGTCCTCCTGTTTCTCCATTTCTCATCTCCTAGGCTTCTACTGCATTTTCATCTTCTCTAGAGAGTACATTCTGTAGACATCACAATATTCAGAGTCGGAGGACATGTGATAAAATCCTGTCTGCCTCTACCTCTTATCAGCCATGCCACCTTAAACCAGTTCCTTCTTCTCTCTGAGCCTCAGGGTCCTTAAATGTAAAAGGGAGTAAGAACACCTACCCAGGATACTTTAGTGGGATTCTCACAAAGATGACATAGTACACATGTAGGAGCTCGGTGAACTGTGAAATCTTATACAATGTAAGGATTGTTTTCCTCTCCATGTTTTCCTTTCTTTCCACCTCTGACCTAAGCCTGCCATTGGTCCCATGGGCATTACTGAGCTTGCTGCTGGCCCTCGGGCCTGGAGGGGTCTGTGAACACTGCCCTAGAGACACTTTAAAAACAGGTAGGCTTCACTGAAGATGAAACCTCAGAGCTGTATATGTAGCATGTGGAATGGTGGAGGGGTAGGAAATGGAGGCTGAGAGTTACATTTGAGCTTACATCGTGCTAGAGGCCAGGTTGGTATCCTCATGCTTGAGTTTCCCATCCAGTGCCAGGCCCCGTTTCTGGCAGCTGGCAGCCAGGATTGGGGTTACTGCAAAGCTCTGGGAGAAGTTGGAATTAGCAGCTACAGTCTCCCTTTCAAAGACAAACAAGAGAAGGATTTAGACTGGGTTTGCCTACTAAGTACACTTTTATTCCCAAGAGTATCTTGTACAAGATTGTATGAGAACCTACTGGAGTGTCCAAGAGAGGTAACATGTTTAACTGTGAAGACTGGTAGAAATTCATTCTGGTGGGAAATCCTTATGCTTCTGCCCTCACTCAGTATTGTGATGGGACTCCTGGGGTGAGTTGTGTCCCCCTCCATCTCGTTGTCCTGGGAATCCCTCCCATTCTCTACTATAATCTTCATCTTGACCTTCCCCCATTCTTCGGAACTTCCCCCTCCCTTTTGTTCTTCCCACCTTCTCACCGGCCTACTGGACCTGTTCCCAACACCCGACCCTTTAGCTCTTTGACCCCAGCCCCAGTGCCAGCTCACGTGAATTCCTGAATGAACACCGTCTTGGAGTACTTGTCTAGTGAATACAGGACAACATCAGTGACCTGGTCGACTGAACAAGCCGGGAAAAGCACGTGGTTATAATCAGTCAGTCATTTTGGAGACCCCTGCTTATTGTCCTTAGAGGTGACCTTATACACAGGCGCACTATATATCACGCAGTAAGACGTGCTCAGTGACAAAAAGAGATGTGCATTTTGACAAGTGTGTGATAGAGGGAAAGCATAGATGAATGCAGACAGGTAAGGTCGAGGTAGAATTGTGGAAAAAGACCTGTGGCTTTGGGACCAGGTGCAGAGGGATGGGAAAAGAAACTCACCAGAAATCTTGATTTTTTTGATGACCTTGTTGGTGGAGTTGTTGATAGAAACATTGACAGGGATGGGTTCTCCATGGTAGTGAACCTAAAGCAGGAGGAGGGACCCATGTCAAGGCTGGAGGAAGAATGCACAGATGGAGACCTATAAACCCTGTTTCCTTAGCACTCTTGCCACCCTGGCTCCCATCTCTGCCTTCCCAAGTAGGAAATTAGTGAAGAAAGGGCATCAGAGGGGTTCTGGGGTAGGAGGCAGGAAGTGCGGGTCACAAACCTCCCTGTCCATCCAGGCCTGGAGTTGTAGGGGCTGAGCTGACAGAAGGAAGCGGCGGACGGTCTGGGCTGAGGGGCCAGGGCCTGCCTCCGGTGGTGCAAATTGTACTTTCCGGACAACCAGTCGCACATAGTCTCTGAGCAGAGACCAGTGGATCAGCCAAAGCATCCTCCTTTCAGACCCACAGACCTCTCCCATGCCACTCCCATAGCCCAACCCTTGCTTAATTATAGGACTAGAGGAAGGCCCACCTCAGAGAACTCCTCTAGACCCTTAATGTAAGTATGTAGACCAAAGGTTGGTAAACTGTGGCCCACTGGCCAAATCTGGCCAGTTACCTGTTTTCCTATGGTCCACGAACTGAGAATGGTTATATTACATTTGTAAATGGTTAAAATAAATCAAGGAACAATAGTATTTTATGACATGTGGACACTCCATGAAATTCAAATTTCAGTGTCCATAAACAAAGTTCTATTGGACACACAGCCACACTCATTCATTTCTGTACTTCCTGTGGCTGCATTTGTGCTACAACAGCAGAGTTGGGTAGTTGCAACAGAGACTATATGGCCCACAAAACCCAAATAGTTATGTTTTGGACCGTACACAAAAGTTTGCTGACCCTTGCCCTAGAGCAAAGAAGATAAGTCAGAGGGGACTGAGAAACGGGCATCACTGCTGGCGACGATGCTGTGGAGGTTGGAAGTGGGGCTATTTCTGTCACCAGAGCAGGATCTCTTTTCTGGGAGAGACTGGAGGCAGGGATTTTGGGAGAGAACCACAGAATACCTCTTGGAGACTGTCTCCTCCGGGTTTTCAGCACAGAAACTCTTCACTTCAAAGTCAATTCCGCAGGGCTGTAAAGGGACAGGGGCAAAGAGAGCTCATTTCCAGTGCTGTCTTCCCTTCCCCATGGTCCTATAAGAAAATGCCTGATCTCCTTCCTTAGCTGTGCATTTCTCTCCAGTCTTGACTGGTTGTCCCACTGTTCCTCTAACATGGCACTACCATCTATCCCTCTTTCTTAGAACCCAGTCCTCAGTCCTCACCTTTCCTGCATCTTCAGGACCTGGCTGCAGTGTCACAGAACAGGGCAGGTTGGTCACCATCTAGGGGACAAAAAAAGAGGTCAGGAAAGAAGTAGAAATGAAAAGAATTCAAACCGATACAACAAAAATAGGGACCCCTCTCCCTTGTTGCCCTTCTTGAGCTTCTTCTCTTAATCTTCCCTGGAAACCTTGCCTGCCCAGGGCTTGGGGTCAGTACCTGCAGGGTAAAGGGGTAGGCATTGTCCCCTAGCTTGTGCAGCAGTCGCTCCTGTAGGACTGTAAGGGGCCCCTGAGGGTTGGTGGATTCAGCTGGGACCACTTGCAAGGTCTGCACATACAGATCTTTCCGGAATGTCAGACCAATCACATCCAAGTCATCACGGCCATAGCGAAAGGCACAGGTCAACATGACAAACACTGCAGGCAAAGGAGGAAGAGAGTGGCCTGTCAAGCGTGAGTGGGAAGGGGAATCTTAACTGACTCAAGAAGACACAGAGAGGTGATGTAATATGATCAAAAGACGATGGCCACAAAGACAACCACTATTAAAACATTTGACTGCAGTAAGATTTATATTCAATGTCTTTATAAACAGACAAAAAAGGAAAGCCTGGGAGAAAAATCTTTGCAACACATATAACATACAGAAGGTTACCATCCAAAATACGTAAGCACATCACACATCAACAAGAATAATGGACCAGTATAATAATGTACAAAGAATGTGAAGGCATGCCCAATAACACATGAAAACATGTTTAGCCTCATTAGTAATCAGATTAATGCAAATTGAAAGCACAACCAGATAAGATTTCACGCCCATCAGATTATCAAAAAGTTCTACGTCTGACAACACTACATGTTGATGAAGATGTGGAGCAAAAGAGTTGTTACGTACTGCTCGTGGGAGTATTAATGCAACTAATTTGAAAATCTATTTGGGATTATCCAGTAAAAGTAAATCTGCTCATAGTGTATAACCTAATAATTTGACTTTAAGGGAGCTTTTGTTCATGTTTACAAAGAGATACATATGATAATGGCCACTGCATCAATGTTTGTCAGAACCTAAACCTGGAGATAATCTACATATCTCTCAGCAGGAGAATGAGTAAAACATTTGTGGCATATTTACAAAATGGAATACTAAACTGAGGTTGAAAATACATGAACTAGAACTTGGTGGAATGCTATGGCTTTACATGTCCTCTCTATAATTCAGAAGTCGAAACTTGATGGCCATTGTGATGGTATCAAGATGGCCATCAAGAAATTATTAGATCATGGGCCTTCTTTGTTCATGAATCCCTTCATGAGCGGGATTAAGGCCCTTAGATAGGAGACCGTTTGCCCTTCCACCTTCCACCACGTGAGGACACAATGTTCCTCCCCTCTGGAGGATGCAGCAATAAGGCACCATCTTGGAAGTAGAGAGCAGCCCTCATCACACAACTGAACCTGCTGGAGCCTTGATGTTGGACTTCCTACCTTTCAGAATTGTGAGAAAATTAATTTCTGTTCTTTGTAAATTACCTAGCCTCAAGTATTTTGTTGTAGCATAAGAAACACACTAAGACCTGTATCAACATGGTTAAATCTCAAAAACTATTGAACCAGGCCCAGTGTGACAGCTCACGCCTGTAATCCCAGCACTTTGGGATGCCAAGGCAGCAGATGGCTTGAGGACTGGAGTTCAAGACCAGCCTGGCCAACATGGTGAAAACCCGTTTCTACTAAAAATACAAAACTTAGCCAGGCATGGTGGTGTACACCTGTAATTCCAGCCACTCAGGCAGCTGAGGCAGGATAATTGCTTGAACCTGGGAGGCGGGGTATGCAGTTAGCTGAGTTTGCCCCATTGCACTCCAGCCTGGGTGACAGAGCAATACTCTGTTCAAAAAAAAAAAAAAAAAAAGAGAGAGAGAAGCTACTGAAGAAACAAATCTAGGTGCAGAATGATAGTCACAGTATGCTACCAGTTATATAAAGTTTAAAATAATGTAGGAAAATATCAAAGTTGATCATAGACACATAAATATGTAGTACAAGTATGGAGCCATTGAGAGAATAATAAACACCAAATTCAGGATAGTGGTTATCTGTGGAGGAAGGAGAGCAGGAGGAGAAGGAGTAGGGGAGGGAGGAAGGTAAACTGCATCAGGGCAGGACACACAGAAGGCTTTAGTTTGTTTCTGTCATTCCTATTAAAGCTTGGTGGTTTTTTACAGGGTATTCCTGACATAATTCTCTATGCCCGAAATATTTTATCATGAAAAAGAGAAACAATAATACTTAGGGTCAAAATACCTGGACTTGAATAGGACTTGCACAAACCCCTGGAGTTCTCCGGGTCTCAGTTATTACACCTGTCAAGAATAGGACCACTCTAGTAGCTCTACACCTGCTATTTAGACCTCAATCTAACCCTCTGAAGTGTTATTAGCTCCACTTTACAGGTACGGAGAAGGAGCTCAGTGCTGTTAAACAATGGCTCAGGATTTCAACTCAGGCTTGTCTGTCTCCAAAGTCCAGGCTCACAGGTATTTAACTGAACTTATAAGACAGTTGTGAGGAGTTGATGTATAAGAAATCCCTTTGCAGGCGGGGCACAGTGGCTCACTCCTGTAATTCCAGCACTTTGGGAGGCCAAGGTGGGTGGTTCGCCCAAGGACAGGAGTTCAATTTCAGCCTGGCCAACATGGTGAAACCCTGCCTCTAGTAAAAACACAAAAATTAACCAGGCATGGTGGTGGGCGCCTGTAATCCCAGCTACTCAAGAGGCTGAGGCAGGAGAATCACTGGAACCCAGGAGGCGGAGGTTGCAGTGAGCTGAGATGGCACCACTGCACTGTAGCCTGGGCAACAGAGCAAGACTTCATGTCAAAAAAAGAAAAAAGAAATCTCTCTGGAAACTTCAAATAATATAGATGTGGATGTTGATGATGATGATGGGAATACTGACAGAAATGGAAGAGTTATAATTGAACTCATACTTTGTAACTGGTATCTAAGATTTGAAAGAAATCAAGTGAGAGGCAGATAGAAAGCCTCCAAAAAGGGCTAATGGAATGTAGAATGGAGTAGAGAGGGATACCTGTCCATGTACAGGGTGACAGAGGTTGAGGCAAGGAAAGATGTAGAACACGAATGGGTAACCTTATTTCTGTCAGGGGCTGTGACCCAAAGGAAAGAAAACTACCAACAGCAGCACTTGAGTAGAAAGCAACTTATTTTAGTATTTTTAAGAACTCAAAACATCAAACACCAGATTATTTTCTTTTAAAATTGAGAATGAGGAAAATGAACCTATATTCAAAAGATACAGCAAAGCCTGAAAGTATTGATAATATCAGTGTTTATAAGGGCTGGGGTAATATGGGCAGGCTCGTGCACTGCAGGAGGGAGATTTAATTGGCATAAGCATTTTAGAGGGCAATTTGACAATAGATATAGAAAGCTTTAAAAATGGTGAATGCCTTTTGGCCATTAATTTCTCTTCTAGGCATTTCGCCTAAAGAAATAATTGAACTAGTATAAAAAGGATGTGCATGGCCGGGCGTGGTGGCTCACGCCTGTAATCCAAGCACTTTGGGAGGCCAAGGCGGGCGGATCACCTGAGGTCAGGAGTTCAAGACCAGCCTGACCAACATGATGAAACCCCCGTCTTTTTAAAAAAAAAAAAAAAAAAAGGATGTGCATTACAGGGCTTCGTGGTATTCCCATACAATATAATACTAGGCAACTTAAAAAGTTATAGATTTTTATATACTGACACAGGTTTAAAGGATTATAAAATATTATTTATAGTATAGCATTTTTAATGAAAATATAGACGTTTGCATAGAAAATATGAATAAGATGAAAAATATTATTAGCGATTAAAGATGGCAAGGTTACAGTCTCTTCTTCATCTATGTTTTTAAATTTTTCTACAACGGAGACAAACCTAGTAATTTTCAAAAGATATGAAAAATAGATTCACCTTGGTTCTCAATTATGGCCAATTATAGTGGGAGAAAGGAGAAAGAAAGGGAAATAAGGGATAAAGGAAAGCAGAAAGACAGAAAAGGGAAAAAGGAGAGGAAAAGAGGTGGCTGGAAGGAGGCAGGTGAGAGAAGAAATGAAAGAGATGAGGAATGAGACAGAAAAAAGGTCAGGATGGGCGAGGCAGAAGGGGATCCAGTAGTCCCTGAGGTAAGGGTGTTAATCAGATGACTCGTTCTTGGAATCACTTGCTATTCCTGTGTAGGGAGGGCAGCAGACTAAGACATCAACAGCGTCTCGCAGCTCCTACCCCCACTGATGCTCTAATTGGCTTTCCAGCAGTTTAGAATCATCCTTTTGTTTTGCGTGCTAGGAAATTGCTGGGTTTTCTTTTCTTTCAAAAGTCAGTATCTATTCTAAAGTTATTAGTTTATACTTGTGTTTATTCTACAAAAAAATATGTTAATTGAACATGAGAAGAGACAAATCAAAAGTTCCAAAATAATGAATCATGTTCCACAGATAACTACCGTTAATATCTGTTGTGTTTGCTCCCCCAACTTTGTCTGTTGCTATAACTGAACACAAGGCCACCTTAGGTATTTTTTACTTTGCTCTCATTACTCTTTTGAAGTTAAACTTTGTATTTTGAGATCATTGTAGAGTCATATGCAGTTGTAAGAAATAATACAGAGAGAGATTCCAGATAGATTTTTGTTGAACAACAATTTGTTCACACCACCACGTATACTACTGCCCTATCACTGGCCTTTATCACTCCACAGTACAGAGTAAGCATATTTTACACCCACAAATGTACCTTGATAGAAAAACACATTGGGAAATATGATGCAAACAAGACAATCTTCATAGAGGCAACACAACATATTGAAAAACTAAGAATAAACAAGAAATATACACAATTTAGCTGGGCGCAGTGGCTCACGCCTGTAATCCCAACACTTTGGGAGGCTGAGGTGGGTGGATCACCTGAGGTCAGGAGTTTGAGACCAGCCTGACCAACATAGAGAAACCCCATCTCTACTAAATATACAAAATTAGCTGAGTATGGTGGCGCATGCCTGTAATCCCAGTTACTTGGGAGGCTGAGGCAGGAGAATTGCTTGAACCCAGGAGGTGGAGGTTGCGGTGAGCCGAGATCCCGCCATTGCACTCCAGCCTGGGCAACAAGAGCAAAACTCCGTCTCAAAAAAAAAAAAAAGAGAAAGAAATATGCACAACTTAAATGAAAAGTAATATAAAACTCTACTAAGGGGACATAAAGGAAAATTAGAATAAAAGGAAAAATGCATTATCTTCCTAGAACAACATATATTTTTTAACTAAAGATTTCTTTCCATAGCTTGTGAGGATTTTATAGAAATGTGAAAAAATGATTTCGGTTTTAGAAATATAGAATACTTGGGAACCTTAAATAAGTTGGTTAATTTATGAGTCTATCCCAAATTTCCTCTAATGTTTCAAATTGACTGGATTGCTTTTTGACACTGCTTAATCTGAGAGATTTAGGCTACTTTATTCTCCAATATCTAATGGTTACATCTGAACTAGTATTCATCAACCCATTCAGGGCCTTTTTCAAATCAAACCCAATTTTCATTCTAGTTGGATCACAGTGGAGTTAATTCATAGTGAGAATTAAAAGGGAAAAAAAACAGCAAAAAAAAAAAAAAAAATCAGTGTAATCTTGATCTGTAGTGCTGCTTCCACAGTAATGTTTCTTACTGTTACTTCTTATGGTTGTTATTTTGTTTCTTTGTTTGGGATTTTTTTCTTGAATAAAAGGTCAGGCAGTTTTCTAACACAAAAAGGAAGATGGAAAGATGTATACCAGAAGTTGCAAAATGGCAGCCTGAAGGTCACATCTAGCCAACGGAAAACAAAGCGGGGTTGGGGGTTTAATCTATCCGGGCTTCTAAAGTCTTTTAGAGAGTTGCCAACATTTTAAAATCAGGAAATTTGCATTAAAATATGGATTTCTGGCTTATTGGATTACATCATAGGCAGTCTAAGATTCAGATCAATAGCCAAGCAGGGGCACCACCAATAATAATAGAGAAAATTCAAAATTTTGAAAGAAGCTATTTTAATTTCAGCACAAGTGTAAATTCTGTATAATTTTGAAAAATAAAATTTAATTTATGCTTTAGATAGTTACTTGGACTATTATTTGGGTAAGGGGCACCATAATCTTTTTCATATTTTGAGCTTCATTTACAGTTTCTAGTTAACAATTAGAAAAATCGGCCACACTGGGCTGGAATTCCCAGTCGTCAGCCTCCACTAGACAAGGCATTCACAGTTCCTGCCACTTTCTGGTTTTCTTATACATTTCTGGTGCAATCCACTCATCGGGTTACCTGTCTGAAACGTACAAAGACCAACAAGGATTTCCACTTACACTTTCGACCTTCTAAGTACTCAGGATCAACCAGGACTACACCATCTGCGGAGAGAGGGACAAACAGCACCTTGGTCAGGAAAACTCTCAGACAATGAAATAGAAGATGATCCCTGAAATGGTTCTTCCCATTCTTCCCTTTAATTGGCCTCCTTTTCTGCCCGGTCTTTCCTGGACTTTCTTTTACTCCCTAGTTTCTGTTCTTCTTTCCCCAGGCTTCCCCTTTTGGACTCACTGACCAATGGGTTCCACTGTGTCCACATGGTCCACGAAGTCCCGTTTCCCCAGGTAGATGGAGAGCTGTTGTGGAACAACCTCCCATGTTATTCTCACAATCATTTTTGAATGGATTCCCCTGAAACCCCCAACCCAGACCCCTGACCTTGAAGGATGTACCCACCTATCCCTTTTGCCCTCTCATTTACCCAGCTGGGCCAGGTTCTCTCACCTTCCCATTGGAGCTGGTCTTCTTAAACACCCTATGGGGAGAAAACCAGAAAGAGGATAGACAGGGGGATTGGAAGAGCAGGGAAGAGGAAATAAGGGAGGTGGGGGAGAAAGAAAATATTCTTAGGATTAGGAGAAGAGGCTTCAGGAGCATAGGATGAGGCAAAGTTAGAGGTAATTGGGGTAGAATCCAAGGACACAAGTTAGGGAGAGATTGGAAATCCCTCTACCCCAAAGGCAAGTACTTGAATGGAGATAGGGAGCAATTCACAGGTTTAGAGGATTAGAAGGAGTTCTTACTTGGACATGTTGGCTATATAGTTGATGTTGAGCCTTTTCTAGGAAGAGGGAGAAGAAGAAAGGCTCAATCATTTCATCTCTATTCTTCTCATCCCACTCCAGCATACCATCCATATACACCTAGTGTGATGTAACCTTTCCTCCTTAGACAGACATCTCACCCACATCAAGTACCTCCTGTTTTCCCTTGTGCCAAGCGTACTTCTTTAGCCTTCTTCAGCCATATTCTTGCCCATCTTGGTCAAGAGGGAAAAAAAAAAAAACCTTCCTACTTTGTACAAATCATTGAATAACCATACTATCTATTCTCCAGAAAGGGCCAAACTTCCTAGAATGGCTAGGGAACTTCTTGAGAGCCCTCAGAGAGAAGGAACTTCTCTGGAAAGGGGCTGGACAGAGGCTTCCATCCAGAAAAGCATCAGAAAAATGTGTTTCTTGGTCTGTATGAGAGTAGACATCCCCTGGCACACAGTAGGTACCAAGGCATGTTTGTTGGATACATGAATGAATGAATGAACAAAAGAATGGTTTCTGTCTACTTCTGCTCCTGCAATGGATCCTGAGCCTGAGTTCACCTCATGATGGCCTTGACTCTCAACAAAGAAGGAATAAAGGTGTGGGAGATAAGGGGTTGGTGCCTTCATGCTCTCAGTTTTTGGTGACGAGGAAGTCTCTATGGAGGTTGAAAGTCCTCCTTGAACCAACTCATCCCTCTCATTCCCTTCCCTAGATTTTCCCATCCTTATCCCCATCCCAGGTCCCCAGGGGCTAGGCCTTGGGGTGGGAATACCTTAGAGACAGGGAGGTGTCTCTCTAGTGCTTCCCTTTGATGCTTACTGAGCCTGGCCCAGGGGGGTGAGCTTAGGGTCACCCAGAGGTCTTTGGAGGGTCTCTAGGCCTGAATGTCTATAGGCTATGTCAGGAAGGGTGTCCCTCAACTGCTGCCTAATATATTAAAGGGGATGCTAAGAACAAGGGACATAGGGCTTCATATAGGCTAGAAGTAGAGGGCTTTGGAATATTACCTGGGGAGAGAGATCAAGTTCACATCAGTCTCCAGCTCTGGTTGCTATGCTTGCCTCCCTCAGCCTCTTATACCCACAGTCCTCTGAGTGTTTTGATTGGTGGGGGGTCATTGGAAAAGAATAGGGTTCTTTGCGGCAGGGGGGGGTGGGGGGGGCGGCATGAACACTGCTATAAATAGCTCAGGTGCCAAGAGTTTGGAAAGCAGATTAGTGCCTAAAAGATTAGTGGCTAAAAGATTAGCAGGCTATTGCTGCTGGGACAGAGTGGGGGTAGGAGGTTGATTCTGATGATGTTAAAGGCAGGGGAGTTTGAGAAAGGTAACTTCAGGATTTTGGCCTTGTGAGGCCTTGAACCTGAGATCTGGGTCAAAGTGGAGTTAAAGGTCTTAAAGGTGAAGCATGGTTAGGGGTTGAAATGGGAGGACTCAAAGTATAGGACTTTGTGTTTTTGAAAGGAATACCTTGTGTCACACTCCAATCTCTGTATCAGTGGCTCCAGGCCACACAAAAGCCACGGGTATAGGAAAGAATACCTTATCCCCAGCCCCCCCACCACTTGGGACCTTGGACTCTTGAAGCTGGTGTTTAGAAACCCTGATTATCCCAGCTTATGTGCACAGCAGGAGTCAATCTCCTGTAGGTAGTGGGGGCAGGAGTGGTGGGGGGGGGAGGCTGAGTGCATTGAGCTGTGTATGCACATGTCTGTGAGCCTTGAACTTTTTTTCTCGTTGGTGAGGAAGGTAATATAAGATTCCCAGCCCAGGGACAGGTTCTTCTGACAGGGCATGCATGTGGAGGGAATAGGCAGTTGACATCTGTATCACCCCCACCTAGGGTAAACCTCCTCACCCCCACTCTTGACTCTATCCAATCCCTAAACTAAGTCCATGCTCTAAGCAGCTTCTCTTGCCTCATATGACCGCTCATGGAATTAGAGATATTTCTGTCTCTGCAGCTGCCAGGACCCCCACAGTGGTAACAACAAAGTAATCTTCCTTTCTTGACTGTCCTTCCCCTAGGACCCAGGCTCAGGCTTCACGGGCATAGAGAATGTAGAGACAGACTCTGCAAGCTCTGGGGGTTCAGGACTCTGATCCCCTTCAGCTCCCCCTTACAGCTGGCTGGCCATTACTTATCTATAGACACAGCCTTGAATCCCAACCCCCACAATGCAGCGTCCATTCCTCAGAGGATGGCTTTGGCTATGGCTCAGAGGGCTGGGCATGGCCTTCCCTCAACTCCTTCCCCTCTCTGAGGGCTCTGGACAGCTGTCCCATATTCTCTTTGCACAGTTCACAGTGTCAGCCCCTGCCATTCCTAGCCAATATGCATCTCAGGGCCTCGTTGTTTAGTTACTATAACTCTTTCCTTCTCAGGAGCTTTCAGATAGTACGAGAAGCCCAGATTCTGCAGGTACCATAGTGGGATAGAAACTAATGCTGGACATACAGGAAAGGCTCATATACATACCAAGGCTGGTGTCTGAGAGGAAGGTGAAAAGTCAGAATGAATGTACTTTTCATGCCAGACATGGCAATTTTCAATGGCAGGAGAGGAAGGCTTCTCTTTCTTGTATGCTTATTTTTATCATCCAGGAAACCTTTCCCAGAATCTCTAGAATAACTGGTGGTCAGCCCGTTTTTGTCTTTAGACCCACACTCGAGGCTCCTACCTCCCTTTTAGGTACTCAATCCCTCTTATCCTCTCTTTCTACTCAGATCCATGGGCCTCTCAGTAGGAAGAGAGTAGATCTGCTAGGTCTTTAATTCATTATTATGACAGAATGTAAATCATTACTCTTTTCCAGAAGTTTGTGCATTTCTTGACTGAGGTAAAATGCACAAATCTTAACTGCAGTTCAGTGAACTTTTTCCTATTGTGGCAGGCTGAGTTATGCCCCCCAAAGATGTCAGGTCTAATTCTGGGAACTGATGAATGTCACCTTATATGAAAAGAGACTTTGCAGATGTGAATAAATTAAGGATCTTGAAATGGGGGAGACTATTCTGGATTATCCAGGTGGGCCCTAATGTAATCACTAGTCTCTTTATGAGAGAGAGGCAGAGAGAGATTTGACTCAGAGATAGGAGGCAATATGGGGTCTGAAGCAAGATGCTAGGCCACTGGCTTTGAAGATGGAGGGAGGGGCCATGAGCCAAGGAATGCAAGGAATACAGCTCTAGAAGCTGGAAAAGACAAGGAAATCGATTCTCCCCTGAAGTCTCTCATGGCCACAAGATGGGTGTTCCTGCTCAGGCATGGCCCTGCTGAAACCTTGATTTTGGCCCACTGAAACTGATTTTGGACTTCTCGACCTCCAGAATAGTAACAGAAGAACTGTGTATTGTTTTAAGTCACCAAGTCTACGGTAATTTGTTACAGCATCCATAGGAGATTAACACACCTGTATAAACGCACATATAGCGACCACACAGGTTACGATATAGAACATTTCCATCTCCCTAGAAAATTTCTTTGTGCCTCTTTCCAAGTTCGCTTCCCAAAGCTAACTGGATTCCCAAGCTTCCCAAAGAGAACTATCACCAGTTTCACTTTGACCTGGAATACTTGCATTTTACAAGGATGCGACAGTAAGAAGGCAAAGAAATGAATCTCTAATGGAGTTTCTGGCCCCATAATACAATGGTGGCGGAAATATTTTTAGGTCCTTACCCACCTCATTCTGTACTACCGGATGACATCTCTAACCGGATCTTTCATTTAGAAAATGATGATCAGATCTCTGCATCAGGAAGGGGTGGGTTACTCAGTAAAAGGTTGTAGTAGACAGAATTCCTTACCAACTCAATAGTCATCTCTCTCTTCCTCCTTGTGAAAAGAATCCCCGTTTTAAGGTATGTCACCCTCCTCCGCATGGGTCTGTGCTCCTCTGTGCCAGCCATGGTCGTTTTATCCCCCTTGCCATGATCGGCTTAGTTATAGGCATGATGAAATTCAGGCCACTGGTATGCGAGAGGAGGTATGCTGGAAAGATTCTGGGAAAGGTTTCTTGAATGATAAAAATAAGCATACAGGAAGAGGTCTTCCTCTTTTACCATTGAATATTGCCATGTCTGGAAACAATGCCTGAACAGCAACAGCCACCTTGTGACCGTGAAAGCTGCTAAACAACATGCCGAGATTTGCCAATCAGAAAGATGGAAAGAATCAGGATTTTTTTAAATGACATTGTTGAACTGCTGAATTAATCAGCTCCAAAGCCACCCACTACTGAACTTATATGCAAGATAATATATTTCCTTTTTTTAAAACAGTCATCTAAGTTGGGATTTTCTGTTATTGCAACTGAAAACACAGCAAAAGATTCAAGTGGGATGTGGATGAGGCATTAGCTCAGTGGGGGAGGATGGAAAGGAGATAGATGGATTAAATGGTAGAAACAGATTTCCTGTGCTGTCCTAGGTGCTAAACAAAGTAGTCCTGGTTTCCACTCTAAGGTTGTTAACAGCCTTGCTGGAGATAAAGCTGGGCCTTTAGAAGACAGAAAGGGCACACTACAGAGAATACATATGGATGAAGCTAACTTGGATATAATGATATGGAACCAGTCACTTCCCCATGATTTTATTAGTAAGTTTAGACATCCAGAGCTTCAAATCACTACTCCTTTCTGTCAAGGTTGAGTGACTGTCTTGTTCCACTTACTCTCAGCAGGTAATTCCATTTGTTCATTTCCTAAAAAAAACTCAGCCAATTGGAGTGGACCTCACACCTTCCAAATACATCTATATTTTAATTCCCAATAGCAACGAGGGCACTCTGCTGGGTTCCTTACATGCATTGCTTCATAGTTTTCTCACAACAAGCTAGGTGCTAGCATCCTCATTCTATGTATGAGGAAATGGAGGTTTGGAAAGACTTATCCATAGTCACAGCTGGCAGGTGATGAAGCCGGAGTTCAACCCTGGGTCTGTCTGACTGCAAGCCTGCATTTTTTTCACTGTATCACTTACCTTCCCTCTCTCTCATCTCCTTTCCCCTCCCTCCCTTCCTACCTTTATCCCTCCTTTCCTCCCTTTCTCCCTCCTTCTTTCCCTTCCTTCCTTCCTTTCCTCCTAACTAAGAGAAAGAGATTAGAAATCATGCCTCTTCTTCCTTTCCTTCTTAAAACCCCAAGGAAATAGAAAACCTTGCAGAGAAACTGTCATCAACACAATTATGAATATTAGACGTGAGGGGCCAGGAGGAGAGGACTGGAAACAAACTGGAGGAGTAGGGCAACGGAAGGGTGTCAGCAATAATGGTATTAGTAAATCTTATTATCTCTGTCAGGGGAAAAATAGGTAAACTTTTGCTGCATACTAAATTCCATATGTCAATGAGATACCCAAGTGGGTGTGTCCTATAATGAACAACACATGTAGGGCTTAGATTATAGATGTGGGGAACCATTCAATTCAATACATTATAAATAAGTCTATTCATTCAACAACTATTTATTCGAACACTTACTATGTACAAGGTACCTGTTTTCTTAACTCTGAATTGGAAGGCATTTTTGGGGGACAGCAGAGAATATAATTTGAAAGAAATTTATTTAGAAACATATTTTATAATAACTTTACCTGGAAGGCTATAGGAAAGAGAGAGAGGTAAAATAAGGTACATGTTCTCAAGGAGCTCTGGCTCTGGTATGGAGGTGGATAAGGAGGAGATGGCCAAACACACAAATAAGTATAATTCTAGGCTGCCTGTGGTTGCGTCCCATCGCTGTAGAAATCAAATGTGATAAGTGTGAGAGAGGGAGAGATGCATTTTGATTAGAGACAGATCTGTTTGCTGCGAGTCTCTTGACCATCACAATCTTTGATAACTTCTGAGTCATAGTTGAAATCATGAGAATGGATGTTCCAAGAGAGAAGGGGAAAAGAGGGTTGGGGTAGTGGGAGAGAGATGATGGAGAGGGAGAGAGAGGAGAGGAGAGTAGAGAATCTTTAGGGAAGGCTCACATGTAGGGGAAGCAGGGCAAAAAAGAGCCAGGGAAGGGGGTCGGAAGGAACATCCAGAGGAAGAGAATCGGAGTAAAGCAAAGTCACAGAGAATCAAAGTGAAGAAGAATTTCACAGAAGAGAGTGAGGCTGATCTGCTGCATTCCATTTCTCTTGGCCCTGGTGAGGATAGTAAAAGCCAGACAGGGCTGCCAGTTGGGAAGGGTTGGGAGAGGTGTTTTCCTGCAATAGCCACTGGGCGGCAGTGGTGGCAGCAGCAGCAGCTGCAGCTGTGTCGGACATGCAGAAACGTAGCAGAACTCAGGGGAAATGTAGCAGAGCTAAACCAGCCTGAAGCAGTGGGAGCAGGGAGCTGGCTCAGGCTGGGGTTTCTCTAGTGTAGCTTTCTTTGTCCACCTCTGCAGAGGCCAGGTTCATCCCTGGGAGCAAAGCAGTAACAACAAACACCTTATAAACTTGCAGCATTGTATGGTTTACAAAGTGCTTCCATACCTGTTAAGCAATTAAATATTCAGGAAACCCTAACAAGATTGGTATTATTATTCCCATTTCATTGGTGAAGAACGGCAGTTGCAAAGAGGCGCCCAGGCTCACATAACTAATAAGTGGGACAGCAAGGATTTAAACACAAGTCCATCTGGCTTCAAAAACCTGGGTCTCTATGCAATGTCACAGTAGTTAGCTGTCCAGGACTCAGGTTACGACTGTGTCCTCCACTGCTACCTTTTATTCCACCCCTTATTCTGCCACAGGGCAAGGATCTTCAGTTTCCCCATCCAGGTTTCTGGCCTTTCTGAGAGACCTAGATTCTAGATTCTAGAATTTCCTTTGCAGGTCTGCCTCCTCTTCTCACTCACAGGATCCAGCTGGGTGACATTCTCCGGATCTGAGGATAAGCAAGTTAGAGTCCCCGTTGCTTCTCAGCTCCATACAGAGTGGATTCTGCTCCAGCCTGCTTATCTCTCCTCAAAGGCACTGCTTACCTCATCCTCAGAGTCCTCCAGACAGGGTTTGTCTCTGGTGCCTAAGACATCCATTCTTAAAGAGGCTTAGTTGGCTTCAGGAGCCCCAGATCCTGAGCTGCTGACAGTCCTCTACACCAGATTCTCAAACATCTAGGCTTGCTCTCTGCACCTTCTCTGTTATATTCAGATCAAGGTCTCTGGGAGTGGTCAAGAGAGACGAGGGGTACTGTATGGAAAGGGGTGGAGTCTGTATGGGAAATGTATTGGCTAGTATCCTTGGGGAGGCATGAACTTGTCTCCTGGCCATCTCCTCTTACATGTATAATAGGCACCTCAAAATGTACAGGCTAAAAAGTGAACTCCCCAATCTTTCCCCTAAACCCACTCCCTATCTCTGTCAACAGTAACTCTTACTTTTCCAGTTGCTCAGGCCAGACATCTTGGAGTACTTTTTGCCTCTTCTTTCTCTTATATCCCACATCAGTAAATCTTGCTGTCCCTGCTTAAAAAATCTATCCAGAATTTGACCACTTCTCATCATCTCCGCCACTGTGATCCAAGCTACCATCATCTCTATCAGCAATAGCCTCTTGACTGGTCTTCGCCCTGTACCTCCAGCCCTGCAGTCTATTCTCAACATAGAGCTGGCCAGTGAGCCTTCTAAAATGTAAGTCAGATGACATCTCTCTTCTCTAAACCCTCAGTGCCTTCCCATTCACTGAAAGGAAAGCCAAAGAGTCCTTTACAGCGGCCTTCAAAAGACCTTCGTAATCTGTTCCCCTACCAAACTCTGCTCACCTACATTGTTTATTTTTTCCCCTTCTCACAACACCTGGCCTCTATTCAAAAGTCACCCTTAATATTTATTTATTTCTTTCTTGACAGAGTCTTGCTTTGTCATTCAAGCTGCAGTGCAGAGGTGTGATCATAGCTCACTGCAGCCTTGAACTGCTGGACTCAAGTGATCCTCCTATTTCGGACTCCCAAAGCACTGGGATTACAGGTGTGAGCCACTGTGCCTGGTTTCAGTCCTAATATTTAAAACAACAACCCTCTCTATTACCCTTTTCCTTCCCGCTTTAATTTTTCTCCGTAACGATGATCATAATCTATATATTTTACTTATTAATTTAAGTAGTATGTAAGCACCATTAGGGTGGGAGTTTTTTTTATTTTTTTATTATTTAAGACCTTTATTAACAGGTGCTTGCAGTTTGTTGACTTTTTTAAAAAAATCAAGTTGTAAACTTTTTTTTTTTTTGGAGACAGTGTCTCGCTCTGTCACCAGGGACCAGGTTGGAGTGCAGTGGCATGATCTTGGCTCACTGCGACCTCCGCCTCCCAGGTTCAAGCAATTCTCCTGCCTCAGCCTTCTGGGTAGCTGGGACTACAGGTGCACGCCACCACGCCCAGCTAATTTTTTTGTATTTTTAGTAGAGACGGGGTTTCACCATGTTGGCCAGGATGGTCTCGATCTCTTGACCTTGTGATCCGCCCGCCTCGGCCTCCCAAAGTGCTGGGATTACAGGCTTGAGCCACCGCGCCCGGCCTAAGTTGTAAACTTTCATTACAAATTAAAAATGAAGTTCTTAAAAATCTCAACTTGACCAGATACGAAACAATTTAAAAACCTTTAAAGGCGTATTGAGAAAAACAGGCTTTTAAAAAAAACACATTTGTTATTACCAAATACAGATGTCTTTAGGTAAAAATAATAAAACCCCGTGCTGCATAGATAATACAGATAAGTTCTATTTATCTGGTCAACGGGACAAGCAAGCACTTAAGATCTTCAGCGCCAATCTTTTGTTCATTTCTTATTGCTGGAATTTCTTATTTCTTCTTGTTGGATGACTAAACCGGATGATGGTAAAGATGGTAAGCCGGCATCTACTCAACCCCGCCCTGCTCAGCCTCAGGAGCGGATGAATTCTTCGCTGGTGGATCGGCTGCTTTGTCTCTTTGCCATCTTGTGGTTTATGGTTTTTTGGGCGTCTGCGTCAGTAATTGAAGTTGCAGCGGTACCGACGTTGAGGCTGCTCACCTTGGGTCTCATCTCCTTGATTTTCTTTATCCTCTTCATTGCCGTCCTCTCTAGGCTGTCTTTGGCGAGGAGGGCCCCTGCGGAATCGTCGTCTATATCCCCCATACATATTCTGCCTCACAAGGTCTACCTTGTTCTCCTGCACCCTGGTTGTCAGCACCCTCCATCACTTCTCCCTGCACAGGAGGGTTGGATATTGTGGTCGCCGCCCATAGGGTCTGCACATGTAATAAGGTGGGAACCTTCGCCTGCGGTAAGGCCGGCGTTGTTGGGCCTGGCCTTCCGGAGCACTCTCTGATCCCTCGTTGTTTTCCCCCACTCTCACTATTCTGGTAATTTTGCTGGTAATAGCGTGGAGGACCCCTACGACGTGCATAGCGTCTATAATGGTTACGGTTTGCTGCATATTTACTGCCTTGAACTGGAACGCCACCAGGACCTGTAACATTTGCTGCCTCCGCACCCTTTTCTCCTTCAACAACATCAAACTCCACAGTCTCTCCATCTCCTACACTGCGCAGGTACTTCCTGGGGTTATTCTTCTTTATGGCAGTCTGGTGTACAAACACATCTTCCTTGGTGTCATTCCTGATGATGAAACCATATCCGTTCCTCACATTGAACCATTTACTGTTCCCAAAACCTTCGTTGCGATGACCTTGTCCCTGCCCGCAGGCGTCGCCGATGTAGGCCTCCCAGGCCACCGCTCCCTGCGCTGCTGCCCGTCGTGCCTGGCCTGGTGTCTGCGGCGCTGAGGGCGGGGCGGCGGGCAGCTGCTGGGTTTCAGCCTCGCTGCTCACAGTTGCGGTGATAGTGAGCTGGGCCCGGCTACGGCAGCTACGGCTCCTCCCGGGATGTGATGGTAACTAGGCCGGTGGCAGCGGTGGGGCTGCTCAGGGCTCTCTGGGTCCCGAGGTCCGCTCTCCACTCCCGCTACCGATCGAACTCAGGGTGGGGGTTTTTGTCTGTTTTGTCCACTCCTAAGGAACTACCAGTACCTAGAACTTGGACCAGGCAAAAGTAGGCTCTCAGTAAATATTTGTGGTTTTTAAAAACATTATTTATTTATATTTGAGACAGGGTCTCACTTTGTCACCCAGATTGAAGTGCAGTGGCACGATCACAGCTCACTACAGCCTCAACGTCCCAGGTTCAAGCAATCCTCCTGCCTCAATCCCCAGGTAGCTGGGACTTCAGATGCATGCCACCACGCCCAACTAATTTTTTGTATTTTTTTTTGTAGAGACAGGGTTTTGCCATGTTGTCCAGGCTTGTCTTGAACTCCTGAGCTCAAGAGATCTGCCTGCCTCTGTGTCTCATAAATATTTGTTGATTCTTTCCTTGATCGTAGCCAGTGGCTTAGAGAGGCAATTTAAACACAGCAAGTAAGTCATGGATGCTAGAGCCTGGTCCAAAGGCAGCCCTGCCTGGGTTCAAATCTTGACTTTACCACTAACTAGCAAGATACCTAAACTCTCTGTGCCTTCATGTTTTCATCAGCAAAGCAGAGACAATAATAGTACCTAGTTCATAGAGAGCCTCTGGGGTCATTAATAAGTATAAAGCACTTAGAAAAATGCCTGTCACATAGTAAGTACTATATAAGCATTTGTTGTAATTATATGCATATGAGGTTGAGATTTATATTAAATATAGGTAGTTTAGATTTTCTAAAATCTTTCAATGCGTTGTCTTGCCCTTGCCCATATGAAAATTCATTTCCCATGTTTCTGCTCACTTACACAAACTCGTATGATCCCCCTGTAATCTGTCTCCAGGGGCCTGGCTCTTGACCGGTAAACTTGGATGTTTCCTTGTTTGCTCCCTCTTGCAGTCATTTCAAAGCTGTTAAATAGTAATCTTGCTGGGCCCCAGTTTCCCAATCTGTCCAATGAGTGGGTTGGACTAGATCATCGTAAAAGGGCCTTTCTAACTCTTTCAGTCTCCCAGATGGGAGGGGGGACAGGTCCCCACCTCCAACTCCACCCCCTTGGATATGCCCTCTGGCTGCCAAGGGGAAAGGTGACAGAGTCAGCTGGGCTCAGCTTCAAGGGGACCAGGTAGGAGACGTGCCAAGGTTCTTGGGCAAGGGTGGCAATGGGGCTCCTGGGCTGTAGGCAGGCAGTGGGAAGGTGTCATAGGTAAATGTCATCTGGAGACACTGTGGCCAGGACACGAGGAGAGGCAAAGGCACTGTGGGGGAGAGACCCTCCTCTTCCAGAGACACAGTTGTGATGACAAGTCAGGAGACACTTTGCGTCTGGGTATCTTCCTACTTTGGATAGTGCTGGGAGGCCTCTGCCCTCTTTAGCCAGCCAGTCACTTAGGGGCAGAGTGAGCTGCAGAGTAAAAACAACCCAAACCCATGGACTGCCTGCCCGAGCCCCAGCACTGCCTGCTGCCCCACCACTGCCCGAGCTGGACCAAGGGAGCTCGGGTAGGGGCCAGGCTAGCCTCAAGTGTACCCAGATGCACTCCTGTCAGCTCTCTCTAGTGCTTCAACCACTGCTCTCCCTGCTCTCTGCTTTCTTTGCCCCAGCTCAGGGATGGGGGTGGGCAGGGAAATTCTTGCCACCCTCACTCTGCCCTTTCCACCTCCAGGGGGGCCATGGCCAGTACAGAGTCCTCGCTGCTGAGATCCCTAGGCCTCAGCCCAGGTCCTGGCAGCAGTGAGGTGGAGCTGGACTGCTGGTTTGATGAGGATTTCAAGTTCATCCTGCTGCCTGTGAGCTATGCAGTTGTGTTCGTGGTGGGCTTAGGCCTCAACACCCCAACCCTCTGGTTCTTCATCTCCCGCCTCCGACCCTGGGATGCAACAGCCACCTACATGTTCCACCTGGCATTGTCAGACACCTTGTATGTGCTGTCGCTGCCCACTCTCTATCTATTATTATGCAGCCCGCAACCACTGGCCCTTTGGCACTGCGAGCTGCAAGTTGTCCGCTTTCTTTTCATTGGACCCTTACTGCAGCGTCCGTTTCCTCACCTGCATCAGCGTGCACCGCTACCTGGGCATCTGCCATCCACTGCGGGCACTACGCTGGGGCCGCCCTCGCCTCGCAGGCTTTCTCTGCCTGGCAGTTTGGTTGATTGTAGCTGGGCTGCCTCGTGCCCAACCTGTTCTTTGTCACAACCAGCACCAAAGGGGCCACTGTCCTGTGCCATGACACCACTCGGCCTGAAGAGCTTGACCACTATGTACACTTCAGCTCGGCAGTCATGGGGCTGCCTCTTTGGCGTGCCCCTGCCTGGTCACTCTTGTCTGCTATGGGCTCATGGCCCGGCGCCTGTGTCGGCCCTTGCCAGGTGCTGCCCAGTCGTCTTCTCGTCTCCGCTCTCTCCGCACCATCGCTGTGGTGCTGACTGTCTTCGCTGTCTGCTTCGTGCCTTTCCACATCACCCGACCATTTACTACCTCGCAAGGCTGTTGGAAGCTGACTGCCGGGTGCTGAACATTGTCAATGTGGTCTATAAAGTGACTCGGCCACTGGCCAGGCGCCAACAGCTGCCTGGATCCTGTGCTCTACTTGCTCACGGGGGACAAATATCGACGTCAGCTCCGGCAGCTCTGCGGTGGTGGCGAGCCCCAGTCCCGCACGGCCGCCTCTTCCCTGGCACTAGTGTCTCTGCCCGAGGATAGCAGCTGCAGGTGGGCGGACACCCCCCCCCAGGACAGTAGTTGCTCACTCTTAGGGCAGATAGATTGAACACGGGAAGCCAGGAAGTGAGAAAAGGGGGTGAGTGCAGGGCAGAGGTGAGGGAACCCGAATAGTGATACCTGGTAAGGCGCTTCCTCCTCTTTTCCCAGGCTCTGGAGAGAAGCCCTCACCCTGAGGGTTGCGGGGAGGCAGGGACATCATGTGTGACCTCATCTCTCATAACCCCTTCAGTTGCCCACTCTTTTTTAGCTAATGCCAGTCTTCTACTCCTTTCTCTTTGTTTCTTGTCCCCTTCCTGGGGCCATTGGTCCTACAAGTCTTCCTGAAAATCTTCCCCAGTCCTCTTTCTGCATCCCGTTTCCCCCACAGCCGCCTAGAGCATGTGTTTCTCCAGCCAGACCACAGCATTCAGCTGAAGGGGTGGATCGGATCAGGCAGAGTCATCTCAGGACTGGCCTGACTTATCTGATGATGATAACCAGAATCAGGAAGTGGAGGCAACTTCCATATCACAGATGCCAAGGATGTGCCATATGTAGCACCCACACCAACTTCCTGGTTCTCCCTCAAAGACGGCATAGTCTTGCTTACTGAGGCGCTGGAATAGGGTGCGATCCCCGGGAGCCTGCATGCAGCTGGGGCCTGACACTGTTGAACTGGTATGCAGCATGAATTAGAGTCCTGTCATGGGGTGGGGACCCTAGCCGATAACAGCCTTTGGGACAGGAATGGGACTGGACCTCCTTTATGATGTTTGCTGAGAACATGTATATGATAGCTCTCCTGTACTTAACCAAAAGAAAAGTGGATGGCTCAGACTGAGGGGGTGGAGCTGTAAGTTCTGGCATTGAGGGGTAGAGCAGTTTGTGCAGAGGATGGTGGTAACAGGAATCGGCGCCCAGAGCTAGCGTTTTAGTGATCTCTCTCCTTTCTCTAGCTCCTGCCCCAAATGAATGATAAATCTGTCACCAGCTCTTTTAGATCAGGCTTCAGGACTTTGAGGCCAGGGTGGAGCACTAGGACTATTAATGTTCTTTTTAAAGTTTTCCCCCCACCCATTCATTCCTTCTCTTTCCCAGTGCCATCTTAGCACTTACAGGCTTATAGGATCAAGTTGCTGGGGGGAGGGCGTGTGTTGGAAATTGAGACGATAACCTCGTAAGTCTTGGGAAGTAAGAATTCTTGGCAGGCATTCTTGAGAGGGGTGGGCTCACAATTACAGGCCTTCTCCCCTGAAATCACCTTCCAGCTTGTTGGTCTCCTGAGTCAGACCCCAGCCTTGCCTTTCTTTTTTTCCCACCCTTGTGTGTGTGTGTGTGTGTGTGTGTGTGTGTGTGTGTGTGTGGTGGAGTCTTGCTCTGTCACCCAGGCTGGAGTGCGGTGGCACAATCCTCAGCTCACTGCAACCTTCACCTCCCGGGTTCAAGCTCATTCTCCTGCCTCAGCCTCTGGAGTAGCTGGGATTACAGGCACTCACCACCATACCCAGCTAATTTTTGTATTTTTAGTAGAGATGGGGTTGCACCATGTTGGCCAGGCTGGTCTTGGACTTCTGAACTCAAGGGATCTGCTCACCTCAGTCTCCCAAAGTACTGGGATTACAGGCGTGAGCCACCGCACCTGGCCTACAAACCTCTTTTTTGTAAATACTTCTCCCTGGTTGCTGTAGTCTTTCATATCCATTATTTCAATTGCCCCAGAAAATGACACCTGTCAGTAGATTATATTTTATTTGACTATTCTCTTATTATTGAATATTTAGATATATTTCAATTTTTTTGTGCTTTGAACATCTTAATGTGTATGGCTATTTCCTTCTTTGTAATTCTGTCTCTAGGACAAGTTCCCAGAAGCGGGATTACCAGAGCAAAAAGCATGAGCGTTTTTATGGACCGTAATTGCCAAAAGGACTGCAAAAATTTTGGCACCACAATGGCATATGAGTGTTCTAGTTCCCTTGCAGCGCTAGCATTGAACTTTAGAAGAAATCTCTTTAGATGGTTAAAAATTATTTTAATATTTTTTGCATTTCTTTGATCACTCCTAGGACTGAACTCTTTCCCATATGTTTACTCTTTGAATCTTTGTTCGGTTGGCATCCTAATGGTATTCATATATATATAAATGTGTTCTTTATTTAATACTCATGTAATACCTTTGTCATTCTTTGATGTAAATATTTATCTCGTTTATTGTGATACTTTTCATTTTAGTTCCTTATTTTATCCTATCACTTTAGAATTTCTCTCTTCGTGCTTTATCTCTCTGATAACTTTCTCTCTACCTCCTTTGCTGACTTCTCTTTTGCTCCTTAAGTAAATAGCATTCCTGAGATTGGTCACAGAGTCATAGCATTTGGGGATTATTTAATGCCCTTTGTTCATCAAACTGTTGATTTTGCCTTGGAGAGAACATACATGCAGGTGACTCATAGTCCTTGAGAGTACCTCAGAGATCATACAGGGCCTGCACACCCTCTCACTTTACGGTGGAGGAAACAGGCCCAGAGAGGTGGCTTGCCCATGACTTAGTAGGTTAGTGGCAGAGAAGAGGCAAAGTCCCAGGTCTCCTGACTCCCAGGGCTTCATTACATTCCATTACACCAGGCCGACTCAGTTCTAGGGCTTCCCTTCTCCCAACCTCCACCTCCTCATCTTCAATTGCCTACTAGACAGTTTCACTTGAACCTTCCATTGTTACTTCCACCCCAACACGTCAAAAGTGAAACTCCCTCAACCAGTTTCCCTACCTGTCTTGCTAATTTCTGTTCATGGCATCTCTTCTTCAAGTCAGCTAGGCTTGAAAACTCTCAGGCAAGTTCAACTCTTGTCTCTCCCTACTTCACAGGTTCTGACATTTCTTTTTTTATCTTGCCAATTACAATTGGCCTTCTTTTTAGTCTCAGCACTACCATTCTAATACTGGCTTTTGTCACCTTATCCCTGACTGTCATAGGCTCCTAACTAGTCTTCCTTATCTCTAGTCTCTTCCCATCGAAAGGCATCCTCTACCATGCATATTGACAGATTCATCTGCCCACACACTGCTTTCAGAGTTTCACTCTCTTACTCAAAATTCTTTCATGGTTCTCTATCGTCCACAAGACAAGTCAAAATCCTTTTGTCAGAAATTCAAGAGGGTCTTTTGAATCTTATTTTCCATTATTCCCCAATAAAACTCTCTCTTGTCTAGCTAAATTGGTCTCTTCATTCTCTCTCCAAACAAGACTTGCATTTTCTCACCTCTGCCTTTATTTTTCCTGACCCCCACACTGGAATGCCCTCTCTTTCTTCTCAGGCTGCCCTTTTTCTGTTCCGTTTCCAAGGCCAGGCTTACGTCCTACTTCCTGTTTGAGGCCTTCTTTGCTGACTCATACCCACAGTGACCTTCCAGGTCACTCCTAGAGTAATTATCGTCTATATCAGTCATTGGACACTTTTATTGTCTTTTAACATTACTTCTACTGTTATCTTGAATTGTTATTTAACTCTTCATGTATGTTTGTCTTGAGTTCCCACCTATAAAACCCTTGAGTTACTGTGATAGAAAGAAAAGAGTATAGAACAGAAAATCAGAAGAGCCAAGTCCGAACTCTGGTTCAGAAAATGGGGCTCAGGTGTGTCATCCTGGATGAGTCACTCAGACTCTCTGAGCCACAGTTTCATCATCTGGAAAGACAAGATCATAATCTCCGCTTTAAGTACTTCTTCAGATTCTGATGAAGCTCTGCAAATCTTAGAGCGATAAGCAAATATAAGTGGTTGTTACGATATCATCCCATTTGCTTAATAACCGGTGCTTAATAAATATTTTCTGAATGGTTGTATGTTAGTGATTCAGTTTATTGTTTCTTCTTCAGGGTATATTTCCACTTTGAGAGGCCACAGGAACCCCAAGGAATTAAAGACCTAGGGAACTTTAGGAACAATGCGGGGTGGGAGGGCATTGGAAGATATTCTGAGGGGGAAGTAGACCTAGCCATCGCCTTTCACATTCCACTCTGTGGGCTACTCACTACTTGGCCTGCCTGTAAGGCTAACCTGAATGTAGGGAGGAGGGGAAGGTGACACATTCTGAGCTTTCACTTTGCTCACGTTTTCTATTCCTTCATCCAAAAAGCCCGAGCTGGTTAAGTCAAATGCTTCACGTAGAACTCTGCTCTCGTTCATTGATATGATGAAAGCCAGCATTTTGGTAAAGGAAGTGTTAAGGAATAGTAGAGAGGACAAACAATTTTCATCAGATAACTAGACTTGGCTTGGAATCCTTGATCTGATACTCATTAGCTGCATGATCTTGGACAAGTTACTTGATCTCTCTGAACTTCAGTTTCCTCATTGATAAACTGGGATAAGAAATACTCATTTTACAAGACTGTTGCAAACAGTCAATGGAGTAACGGATGAAGAAACATCATTTACAGTTCTTGTGGGTGGGAACCTCCTTTCAGTCGTTTTCAACTTTAGCATAGCTGGACATGGAACCAGAACTCCCATTCAAGTACTAATCAGGCCCAACCCTGCTTAGCTTCTGAGATCAGATGAGATTGGGCACGTTCAGAGTGGTATGGCCATAGATCATGGAAACAGAACTCTATATTTGAATCTGCTGCTTAGATGTGATAGTTAAGATCATGACAAAGAATGAAACTTCGAGTGTGAGAAGCAGAGGGCTGAGAACTATGGATGGCCATAGTGATGGATTGGGAGGAAACAGTTTGGGACACTGGCATGGCATCAAGGGAGAAAGAGCTTCAAAAAGAGAGATTTAGAATAGTTATTTAAAAAACAAAAACTTTGAATGGAAAAAAGAGAAAGATTAAGAAAGCAATCAACAGTGTCAAATGCCTAAGAGAATTCAAGGAGAATGTGATGTTCAGAAACACTCAATAAAAAATACTTGATTCTCTGCCAACCTGGGTTTACACATACAATAGATAATAGCCAATGGCATTGGGCCAATTTTAAATAGCTTTTGTAATCAAGAACTTTATACATGCATTTATACTCCTTTACTTTGAGTTCCTTGGTGACCACACCTCTTCCAAAGTTTTTCAGAATAACCCATTTAATGGGTTACTTGCCATAACCTACAGAGCTGATATTTCCCATGAGATGAGATGTGGCCTGTTATCAAAAGGAAGAGCAGAAATACCTGAGTGCAACCAAAGAGTGAGTCTGTCTATGAGGGTACCTTGGTATAGGTTTGGTTACCAGAGCTTATGTATTTGGGTCACAAGATAGGAAGAAAAATTATCCCCTCTCTTGAATCAAAGTGTAAATTATTAAAATGTAAGAACTCTCCAAGAGAAAAAGGAAGATGAAACCTTTCTTGAAGCTAGTTGGTTATTATTGTCAACTTTGTACCACAGTCTGGGGTCCTAGTCCTGTTTTGGATCTACTGATGGAAAGAAGGAAACAAATGTACTGGGGCCAGGTGAGGTGGTTCACGCCTGTAATCCCAGCACTTTGGGAGGCTGAGGCAGGCGGATCACTTGAGGTCAGGAGTTTAAGACCAGCCTGGCCAACATGATGAAACCCTGTCTCTACTAAAAATACAAATATTAGCTGGGCGTGGTGGTGCACGCCTGTAATCCCAGCTACTCGGGAGGCTGAGACAGGAGAATCGCTTGAACCTGAGAGGCGGAGGTTGGAGAGCTGAGATCATGTCACTGCACTCCAGCCTGGGCAACAGAGTGAGACTCCAACTCAAAAAAATAAAAAATAAAAATAAAAAGAAAACAAATGCACTGGGAAAACTCAAGAGAAGAATCAACTGATACCCTCTCAGAGATCACCATGCCGATGGCACCTGCCCAATTTGTGTTACTTCTCACTGATATTTAACTTACTGCTCTTTGTAAATCTCATTCCCTTCACTAAATCAATAGCACTGTATCTGCAATATGAATAAAACATTTCTTTTTACCCACTGTAAATATTGCTAGATCCCTTTCCAGAGAGTAGCTGTTGTTCTGGTTCTTTGAGGGTTTAAGCTGGTTTGATTTTTTTAAAGTTTTTGTCTTTAGTTCTCTAATGAAGTTTTCTCAAGTACATTTTCCAGGTGCAACTAAGTTTTGAAGGGGCTGGGTTTGATAATGTTAAGCAGGTTTCTCTACTACAGGATTTATCTGGAGCCCTTACATCATAATATCCACCGTGAATTTCTAAGAGGAGGATGTTCTATATACAGTACCTACGAGACTTATGGACCAAGGAACCATTTTTTCCTGCAAGGCACATCTCAAGGACCTCCTATGCCAAGATACGTTTTAGGAGACACTGTTCTAGTAAGGGAAAACTACTATCTGGAAACCACCTAGTCAGAGGGCAGGAGTTAGCTTATGTCTCCTGCTCTCCTAGATTTCTTCTCTCCACCATGGGCAGATACAGACCAAGAAAAGTTCTTTCCTTTTTTGTATGTAGAAATGTAAAAAATACTTTTCTACATTTTCCAGGAAATCACAAGGCTTTTCAAATTGGAAGGAAAAGTATTTCTCCCTCTCCTAATAATAAGTAAAATACTTTTCTTGGAAACCTTTCCCTTTTGAGATAGTCTATTAGTTAGGAATGCGTTTGACTGCATGTAACAGAAACTCATGGTGAGGGCTCAATAAGCTATGTGTTTCTTGTGTGTGTTTGTTTTACAAAAAACAATCCCCAGGTCAGCAGTACAGGGTAGGTACAGCTGCTCAAGAGAAGCCTTACAGCTTCCTGCTTTACCATCTTTTTTTTTTTTTTTTTCCCGAGACAGAGTCTCACTCTGTCGCCAGGCACCAGGCTGGAGTGCAATGGCGGATCTCGGCTCACTGCATCTTGCCTCCTGGGTTCAAGCAGTTCTCCTGCCTCAGCCTCCCAAGTAGCTGGGACTACAGGCGTGCGCCACCACGCCCAGCTAATTTTTTTTTATTTTAGTAGAGACGGAGTTTCACCATGTTGGCCAGGATGGTCTCGATCTCCTGACCTCGTGATCCACCCGCCTCGGCCTCCCAAAGTGCTGGGATTACAGGCGTGAGCCACCGCGCCCGGCCCTTTACCATCTTTTTAATGTGTGTTTTTCATCTCTGTGGTTATAAAATGACTGCTCAACTTCCAAGCACCTTGTCTGTGTTCTACACAGGAGGGAAGGAGTAAAAGCATATAGCAAGGGTCTAAAGAATCCAGCAAACGAAACCCTTTTCCTTATCAGGAAAACAATAGCCTTTCCAGAAACACCACCCAGTAGACTTCCGCTTACATCTCACTGGTTAGAGCTAGGTCATGTGGCCACCCCCAGTTATGTGTATGGGAAGTTGGGTATATTGCTGCCCCAAACAGAAAGGGGGTTCTCTGACTAAAGAAGACAGGGATAATAGGTATTGGGTAGGATACTAGCAGGGTCTGTTGAATACTGCTTGTTGTTTTTCTTCTGACTTAAAAACGGATTTTCCCATGGTAACCTTCTGTAACACAACTAAACTCCTGAGAAAGTTCTGTAATGAAAGCAAGATTTTTTTATTTTTTTATTTTTTTAAGAGATGGGGTCTCGCTATGTTGCCCAGGCTGGAGGGCATTGGCTATTCACAGGCGCGATCCCACTACTGATCAGCACGGGAGTTTTGACCTGCTCCGTTTCCGACCTGGGCCCATTCACACCTCCTTAGGCAACCTGGTGGTCCTCCGCTCCCGGGAGGTCACCATACTGATGCCGAACTTAGTGCGGACACCCAATCGGCATAGCACACTACAGCCCAGAACTTCTGGGCTCAAGCAATCCTCCCACCTCAGCCTCCTGAGTAGCTGGGACTACAGGCACATGCCACCGCTCCCGGCATGAAAGCAAGATTAACAAGTATACAATTTTTTATCATATCTATTACAAACTTAAACGGCTTCTTGGAAAACAAAGAACCCAGTAAATGATGAATTCAACAATTCAAATTCCTCCAAATTGTCTTGTGCTCATTGTGTACATATTATTGTAGCCTGACTTCGTCACTTCCATTTCACATGCAAAGTTGTATACAGTCTGCATGTGAGAATGCTTAATGTATAGTAAATCAGCATTAATAACTGTCTACTGCATTTGAACAGTCATCCAATAGAACGAGTTCTTAAGGACGTAGGTGTCTGACTTATTTCTCTGTCTTCTGCAATGCCTACCACATAATAGGTGGTCAATAAATATTGCTGAATGAAGTGAGTGAATGAGTGAATATCTGAGGTGTCCAGGAAGACCTGTCAGGGCTCTACGTTATCAAGGAAGCTCTAGCCCCAAGTAGGCAAGGACAAGCCTGCCAGGTGAGAAGATAGCAGAAAAACTGAAATGTCCACAGTTGATTCAAAAGGAATTCTTTATATGTTGGTTAATTTTGGTGCACCAGAGATGGTTTTGGAAAACTTTTATTCATCTTTAAATATCTTTGTTTTGCAACATTTGAATTTCTGTTTGTTTTCTTTTTTTTCTCCACTCCCCCTTTATTTTTAATTTACTAAGGCATTGCCAAACCAGCAGAGCTGGCATAACTGTCTAAAAATGAATTAGAAATAAAACTCCAAAAAATCTAGGAGTAATAATCCCACATTTGAAAAGTTACGGATTTTTATTAAATTTTTAAAACTTGCCTTACATTATTACAAACACAATGCATTATCATTACACAAGGATCATACAATACAGACAAGCAAGAACTCCATGGGGCAGGCAAAGTTTTATTAGAACCCAGAAAACAATAACCATATGAAATAATTTGATAAATTAGGCTTTATCAAAAATTTGTACAAATTGCAAGAAACAAGTCCCCAGTGCAGATTATTATTATTTTTTTTTGAGATGGAGTCTTGCTCTGTCACCCAGGCTGGAGTGCAATGGCGCAATCTCCGCTCACTGCAATCTCCGCCTCCCAGGTTCACACGATTCACCTGCCTCAGCCTCTGGGGTAGCTGGGATTACAGGCACCTGCCACCACACCTGGTTAATTTTTGTATTTTTAGTAAACACGGTGTTTTACCATGTTGCCTAGGCTGGTCTCAAACTCCTGACCTCAGGTAATCCAATCACCTCAGCCTCTCAAAGTGCTCGGGATTACAGGTGTGAGCCACCACGCTAACCAGAAAAATTTCAAATAATTCATATAGCTGCTTCATCCTCAAGAAGAGAGCATAATTCCCCACTCCTAAGGATGAACTATAGAGGCTTATTTCCAAAGAGCACTGTTGAGAAACATTAAGTTTACCCTGCCCCCATGGCTCCTTTGTGGAGGATTCCTTCTAGTTTGTGATTGGTGGTAGGCGAGTAACAGTTGTCTATCTGGTGTATTCCTGAGTTATGTGTATATGTAGAACACCTGTGTATTAATGAGAATCTATGTAGAACAGCTGTGTATTAATAAGAATCACCTGTCAAACAGCAAATAAATACGTGGCTGACTTTCTACTAGGGCCTTCGGGCCTGGAAAGTTGCGAGCCCCCAGGCTCTCAGGCTGTTGGTCCTGAGATAGCTCCACTCTGTTGGCTATCTGGGTGTCTGCCTCTCTCAATACCTTCAGCCCGCCTGGGTGGGGTCCCTGGCTGCGCTGGTTCTCGGTAAGTGGTGCCCAGTGGGGGACTCAAACCTAGGACAAAGAGTTGCCGGAGCAACAAAGAAAGGAGAGGCTAAGCTGAAGGTATCCCAGGTACGTTTGGAAAGAATCTGCAGGGCAAACTGGGGAGCTCGGAAGGAATCCTGGGACCGTTTGAAAGTATCCCCCAGGTGAATTAGGGGGAGGGTGGAAGAACCGGGGAGACTCCCAGGTGAGTTAGGGAGTACCTGGGGTAAGGTACTTTCTTCAGAACACTGAAGAAAGAATCTACTAGGGATAGCTGGGGAAGTTCAGGATTCCCAGGGTGGCAGCTGGGGGAGCTTGGTCATACTGGGGTAACATGGGATAAAAATGAAGTAAACACGGGGCTTATTTAGTGTGGTCTGTTTGGGCTTTGGTGTGTTTTGCCCTGGAGCTGTTTAGACCTACATTGAGGAAGACGATTCAGAAGATTCTAGGAGAGAAGTGTGATAAAGTATGTAAAGAAATTATAGAGCAAAAAGATAAAAAGTCAAATGAGGAAAAGGTGTGCCCATGCAGCCGCCCCCACCCACCGCCAGCATCTTGTTGAGGGATGGCCAGGTCCTCCCGATATTTCTACCCCTGCTTCTGTTGGCGTTTGTATTCCTAGATCTACGGTAACCACTTCAGGCATTTGTACTCCTAGAATTACGGTAACTGGTTTCACGCTTGCCAGAATTCAACAGGTGAGAAAAGAGGGAGATTTGGAGGCATGGCAATTTCCAGTTGTTGTACACTCTCAAGATCAGCAAGGGCAAGTACAGGTTGCTTTTGAGCCCCTTCCCTTCAGATTGCGGAAAGGGTTTAAGCAGGCCGTTAGCCAGTATGGGTCTGAGTCTCCGTTTGTGCTAGGATTATTAACGTAGCTATTTCTTACCGGCTGATTCCAAATAGATCTGATTTCGGGAAATGGGTTGAGGGGCCCATCTCAGGCCCAGATCCAAACCGGGGCCTATCCAGTACAAACTAGTCCCTTAACTCTGCACAATGCATGTTCCTCACGACAGCTGGGAGCGCAGCAGATTTGTGCAGCTCTCAAAGAGTAAGCAGTTTACTGGGAGAGCCACCGCAAAAAATATCTACAGGAGTTTGTGGCCCTTTACCCTCCCAGAACCGTGGGTTTACTTCTAGGAAAATCTAGTCTTAACTACTAAGGAGTTAGCGTTGATACAGGAGTTACTGATGCGGACTTTATAGGGGAAATTCAAATTGTAGTGTCTTCTTCCATTCCCTGGAGTGCTGAGCCTGGAGAACGCATAGCACAGCTTTTGGTTATACAATATGAAAAAATTGTTAAAATGCACGTGTTGAATGAAGAGACTCGCCCCCCCAAACAGGCTTTGTGTGAGCAGCATGGCTATTCACCTGGGTGCAGGTTGGCTAAGGCCAAAAAGGACATTAGCAAAGGGCGGTGGGATAGGAGTTGGTATTATAGGTTGGGGCAAATCTCTGGGGGAGGGGGCAGGGGTGTTACAGAGTAAGATTAGTTACAGTGGTGGGGGGTAGGGGCAAGAAGTATTATTACCATAAGTTCAGTTACAATGGCAGGTGGGGTAAGACTTAAGAACAGTTAAGATGACAGGGTGGGGTGAGCAGTATTCACATTATTATAATAACAGTTAAGATGGCAGGGTGGGTTGATGTCCGGGGGAAGCTCCACTGGGTGATCAGGGGTAGTGGCAAACGCAGGCCGGGGGATGGGGTGATCAGCCAAGGCAGGCAGGACTTTAGACTGTCTGGGTCCGTGCTTGCACATGGAGGCCTGACAAAAATAGGAAAAAGTGAAACTAAAAAAACTAGAGGACTTGGAGGTTCAGACAAGACAGAGCAGCATATTGGGTAAATCAAAATTACTGATAAACGTCCTACATGTGAGATTACATTCAAGGAAAGAAATTTAAAGAATTTGTAGATGCTTGGAGTATGGCTAGGCCTCAGAAGTGTATCAAAGTAGTCTCATTTTAACCTGTGAGGGGCCTGAGGGACGGCTTGGAACGATTCAGCCTATTGTGATGCAAATCGTCGTTAACTTGTGGGGAAGAGACTTGTTACAGCAATCGGGAGCTCAGGTTTTAATACCCGAACAATCATGTAGCCCACAGGCCATCAAATGATGCAGGACAAGGGTTATGTCCCTAAAATGGGATTGGAAGAAAATTAGGAGAGCACAAGGAATCCTTAGAAATTAAAGGACAAAATTCTCGCCCAGGACCTAGGATATATTTTGATGGTGGCCATTGTTAAGCCTTCAGAGCCTATCGCTTTGACATGGATAACAAACTTATATGGATAAAGCAATGGCTGCTAACAAAAAAACTGGAGGCTTTAGAAAACTTAGTTACTGAACAACATCTGAATAAACCAAGGAAGAAACTTGTAAGGCAATTAATCTGGTGGCAAGATCCATTCAAAGAATCCGAAAAGGGCAATGTGTTAACCTGGGGGAGAGGATTTCCTTGTATTTCTGCCAGTCCAAATGAGCAACCGGTGTGGATACCGTCCAGACATTTAAAGCCATACTATAAGCCAAATGCCAAAAAAACTCGAAGAGGACCCCCCCAGTCACAGAGGACCCCCCCACTCACAGAGGACCCCCGCCCCAGTCACAGAGATGGCGAGACTAACATCGAGGTGGAGTACTGTTCCCACAAGGAGAACACGCCGAACATCACCACCGACTTAGGGTTAAATTAAAAAAGCTGTCACAAATACTGGAAGCTTATGGTAATCATGATGATGGTTATGATAATTAAAGTGAGTATTTCTGGAGTTAGGATAGAAGTAAAAGAAAGTTTTACACATTGGGCATACATTCTTTCCTTCCTTTAATGATTTCTGACCTTAGTATTTTCTGTAATTTAGGAAATAAACAATGTTTTGGCCATCAAAACCTGAGTGCAAATAAAGAGTGGTCCCCTAAGTTAAACACATTAATCTGGAGAGATTACGTTGTGATGGAGGCTGAGGTGCTGTGCAACAACTCCTATGGAATTATTGTTGGGCCCCTAAGGGAATACTAGCATTGATTGCACCGGTAGTTCTCTTATAGTCGCATGGAATTCAGATGGCAGATAAAGAATTGCAATTATTTAGAATCCATACATACTGAGAACAACTCTATTGTCTGGAGAGATGCGGACTAGTAGGACCACGACTAAAAATAGTATGGCCAGTGTTAAGAGATGAATGAAAACTTTGAAAAATACCTATGGCTCTAAAACCAATAAAAGTCTGGGAAAGGAAATAGAGAATCAGGCCCTAATTCTTACTCATTAGAAGTTTACTAGAAATAAAAGCTCTTTAGATTCAGAGCTGTGTTAACCACCCCCCATATCTTTTGGTGGTAGGAGAGTTATAGGTTAACTTTAGTAACTTAAAAAGTATGAGACTGAACAACTGAACCTAATCGGGAGAGAATAAAACAGCACCTGGAAAGGCCTTTAGATGGCAAGCGGGGAGGAGGGGACCCTGAGGGCCCTCGATACCCTTTTTCAGCAGGAAGTAGTTACAGAAGAATGACCTCGGCCCTATTTCCCAAAAGATTTCTAGGTCTCAGCTCATCAAGGAAGAAACGTAAGAGTAGGTGGTTGGGTTCCGAGGTGCTTAAGGAAGCTGCTGATAGATTGGCAGCCCTAAAATTTGGATTAAAAACACTTGGAGGATCTACAATTGCTGTTATGATCATTAATCTGTTTCTCTTTGTAGTTTGCAAGTACAGATTCAGAAGTCTCTGAGAAATAGTTCACCAAGATGGAGCCATGTTTGCTTACCCTAGTTTTGTGAAACAAAAGGGGGAGGTGTTGAGAACATTTTTACCCTACCCATGGCTCCTTTGTGGAGGATACCTTCTAGTTGATATCCTATGTGATTGGTAGGCAAGTAACAACTGCCTACCTGGTGTATTCCTGAGTTATGTGTATGTGTAGAGCATCTGTGTATTAATATATGCAAAACATCTGTATTAATAAGAATCACCTGTCAAAGAGCAACTATGTGGATGAATCTCTGCTCAGGGCCTTCAGTCCTGGAGAGCTGCAAGCCCCACAGGCTCTCAGACTATTGGTCCGCAGGATAGATTCACTCTGCTGGGTATCTGGGTGTCTGCCTCTCTCAATACCTTCAGCCTACCTGGGTAGGGTCCTGACTGAGCTGGTTTCTCAGCAGAGCACAGGGTGGAAAGGGGGAAGAGGAATAACTTTACAGTGGAGAAACCTGACAAACACTACCTCAGCCAGGTGATTAAGGTCAGCAACAACTGTGATGTCATGTTGATACTATGTCTTAGTTATAAGGTGATGAACAATGGCAATTTACCTCTGTGGTCTTCTTCCCTAAAACCTATAACTTCAGTCTCTTGATAAAAAACATCAGACGAATTTCAATAGCAGGACATCCTACAAGGTACTTGACCAGTGTACCTCAAAAGCATCAAGGTCATTAAAAACAGGAAAATCTGAAAAACCATCAAAGCCAAAGGGAGCCGAACATATAATACCTTAATGTAATGTGGTATCCTGGATGGGATCCTGGAACAGTAAAAGGACATTAGGTAAAACTAAGATCTGAATAAAGTATAGTTAATAATAATGTATCGTGAAAAATGTATCAATGTTGGTTCATTAATTGTAACAACTATACCATACCTAATGTAAGATGCTAACAATAGGTAAACTCTGTATTATCTCAATTTTCAGTAAGTCTAACATTCCAAACAGTCTATGAAAACACAAAAATTTGCTCATTAAAAGAGACCATTACTGGCCGAGTGTGGTGCCTTACGCCTGTAATCCCAGTACTTTGGGAGGCTGAAGCAGGTGGATCACCTGAGGTCAGGAGTTCGAGACCAGCCTGGCCAACATAGCGAAACCCCATCTCTACTAAAAATACAAAACTTAGCTGGGCATGGTGGTGGGAGCGTGTAGTTGCAGCTACGATGGAGGCTGAGGCAGGAGAATTACTTGAACCCAGGAGGTGGAGGTTGCAGTGAGCCAAGATCGTGCCACTGTACTCCGGCCTGGGTGACAGACCATCTCCAAAGAGAAAACCATTACCCCATGAATGGACAAACCACTGACTGGGAGAAAATATTTGCAAAACATCTGACAAAGTACTGGTATCTAAGATATATAAAGAATTCCTGCTAACAATGAGAATACAAATAGCCCCACAAAATAGGCAAAAGATATAAACAGATACTTCAGAAAAGAAGATATACTTATTAGTGACTGAGCGTGGTGAGAAAAATGATCTAACATTATTAGTCATCAAAGAACTGAAAATCAAAACCACCATGAGATACTATTACACTCTCTCCAGAATAGCTCAGCCTAAAAGGACCGATAATGCCTAATGTTGGTGAGAATGTGAAACATCCAGAAATTTCATACGTTGTTGATGGAAGTGTAAAATGGTACAAACACTTGGAAAGAGTCCGTTAGTTTCTTATATAAGTAAACATACACCTCTGACTCAGGAACTATATTTCTAGGTATTTACCCAAGATAAATATATAACCCCATGAAGATGTTTATAGTAGCTTTACTCTTTGTGTGTGTAACAGTATCTCACTGTCACCCAGGCTACAGTGCAGTGGCATGATCATGGCTCACGGAAGCCTCAACCTCCTGAGCTCAATCGATCCTCCCACCTCAGCCTCTGGAGAAGCTGAGAGTACTGGGGCTTGCCACCACACCTTGCTAATTTTTCTTCTGTAGAGATGAGGTCTCACTTTGTCACCCAGGCTGGTCTTGAATTTTTGGACTCGAGCTATTCTCCCACCTTGGCTTCGAAAGTGCTGGCATTACAGGCATGAGCCACTGCGACAGGCCAGCTTTACTTTTACTTTTTTTTTTTTTTTTTGAGACAGGGTCTCACTCTATCTTTCTGGCTGGAGTGCAGTGGCGCCATCTCGGCTCACTGCAACCTCCCCATTCCGGTTTCAAGCGATTCTCCTGCCTCAGCCTCCCGAGTAGCTGGCAGCTTTACTTATAATTAGCTCCAAAATTGTAAACATTCCAAGTGCCCATCCACAGGATAGTGGATAAACAGACTGTGGTACTTGTTAACTACACAGCAATAACAAGGAACGAATCACTGATATACACAACACTATGGATGAATCTCAAAAACGTTACGCTGAATGGGAGAAGCCTGACACAAAGGGTTTGTACAGCATGATTCCATTTATACAAAAGTCCAGGATATGTGAAACTAATATATAGTGGGAGAAGTTCCTTCTGGGTAGCCTGGGGAGCAGGGATTGACAGGGAAGGCATATGAAGAAACTTGGGTAATGCTAATGCTCTCTATCTCAATAGGGGTTTAGGTTGTCACACATGCAATGGTACACAAGATTTGTGCATTTAATTGTATGTAAACTTTACCTAAAATGTAAACAAATATTGAACTATTAATGATATGTATGCTAAAGCATTTATGGGTGAAGTGTACTGATGGCTGCATTTTATTTTGAAACGCATAAAAAGATGGATCAATAGATGGATAAAGAAAATAGAAAACGTCACTTTTAACTTGTTTGTATGCTTGAAAATTCTTGTAATAACATGTTGGATAAAGTCCACCATAAAGAAGATTAGAGAGTCACAGTTCATACCTTGGTGTATATCCTCCCAGATCCTTTCTTATGCACAAATACGAGGGGCATCGTAAACTTATTTTGGCCTAATGCTGAACGGCAAAGTTTTTTTTTCTTTCCAATTTTTATTTTAGGTTCGGGGTTACATGTGCATGTTTGTTACATAGGTGAATTACGTGTCACTGGGGTTTGATGTACAGATTATTACATCACCCAGGTAGTGAGCATAGTACCTGATAGAGTTTTTTGATCCTCGCCTTTCTCCCATCCTCCACCCCTCAGCAGGCCCTAGTGTCTGTTGTTCCCTTCTTTGTGTCCACGTGTACTTAATGTTTAGCTCCCCACCTATAAGTACAACACGCAGTATTTGGTTTTCTGTGTCCTGTGTTGGTTCACTTAGGATAATGGCTTCCAGCTCCATGCATGTTGCTGCAAAGACATGATTTTATTCTTTTTAATGGCTGCATAGTATTCAACGGTGTATTTGTACCACATTTTCTTAATCCACCATTGAAGAGCATCTAGGTCAATTCCATGTCTTTTCTATTGTGAATAGTGCTGTGATGAATATACGTGTGCATGTGTCTTTTTGGTAGGATGATTCTATTCCTTTCAGTATATACCTAGTAATGAGATTGCTGGCTAAAATGGTAGTTCTGTTTTAAGTCCTTTGAGAAATCTCCAAACTGCTTTCCTTTCCACAGTGGCTCAACTAATTTCCATCTCCACAGTGTATAAGTGTTCCCTTTCTCTGCAACCTCACCAGCATCTATTTTTTGACTTTTTAATACTAGACCGAATGGCAAGTTTTAAAGTCAACATTCAACTGAAGCTCAGGATGAAGTTGAATATCAAATATTTTAGCATGAATCCCTGGTATATAAGAGGTAAATCTGGAACTTGATTTAAATAAGTATTACTAGACCTTAAAATTTTCAGTAGCAATTTTTAAGAAATTGACCTTACAGCAAAGGAACTATATATAATGTGTCACATTGTGAGTGGCATGATTGCTCTTATGCTCACTGTTTTGTACATTTGCCATGTTAAATAAATGTTTACTTTCAGATGAAGTCAAGGGGGGGCACAATTCATGGCCTAAATGGAATAAGTTAATTAAAAATTAAATATAGTTCCTAGATGTTATTTCTAATGTTGTTAAGACTAGTACATCAGGCCAGGCGCGGTGGCTCACGCCTGTAATCCCAGCACTTTGGGTGGCCGAGGCAGGCGGATCACAAGGTCAAGAGATGGAGACCCATCCTGGCCAACATGGTGAAACCCCGTCTCTATTTATTTAAAAAAAAAAAGACTAGTACATCAAACAATTGTGTAAAGATTAGAATTGAGATATAATTTTTTTTTTTTTTTTGAGGCAGGGTCTCACTCTGTCTCTCACGCTGGAGTGCCATGATGTGATCACAGTTCACTGTAGCCTCAAACTCGAGCAATCCTCCCACCTCAGCCTCCCAAGTAGCTGGGACTACAGGCGTGCACCACCATGTCTGGCTAATTTTTGTAGAGATGAGGTCTATGTTGCCCTGCTGGTCTCAAACTCCTGGGCTCAAGCAATCCTCTCATGTCAGCCTCCGAAAGTGTTGGGATTATAGGCATGAGCCATTGCACCTGGCTGGAATATTACCTATGGTATGTAAGTGATCATCTTATGTCCCCTATATACAACATGTAGTATGTTATGTACTGAATTTTTGTGTTCTCCACCCCATAATTCATGTTAATGTCCTAACCCCCAATTTGGCAGTATTTGGAGATGGGATCTTTAAGGAAGTAATGAAGGTTAAATTGGGTCATAAGGAAGGGGCTCCATTCTGATAGGATTAGCATGTCCTACAGAGACACCAGAGAGCTCTGTCTCTCTCCCAAGTGCATTCACTGAGGAAGGAAAGACCATATGAAGACCTAAAAGCAAGAAGGGTGGTGGCCATCTATAAGTCAGGAAAAGTGCCCTTACCAGCAACCAAACTTACCGGCACCTTAATCTTGAACTTCCCAGCCTCTAAAACTGTGGGGGAAAATAACTTGTAGTTGTGTAAGCCGTCGAGTCTGTGGTATTTTATCATAGCAGCCCAAGCCAAGTAATACGGTACAGTACATTGGCCAAATTCAGTGACTGCCTAGGATTTCATCACACCCACCCACAAGCACACCCACACACACCCCTGGGTTTTATCTTACATATGTTCTAGTTAATTAGTTAACTCTCCTGTAACTTTTAAAGCTTTTCATGTAGGAATATAAATTAATTTATTTTCTTATTAGTAGAAACATTTAAAAGTGATTAGTTTTTCTTCATGTACCAATCTAGCAGAAACCCACACATTTTTAAAAATAAATTATTTATGCCGGGTGTGGTGGCTCACTCCTGTAATCCCAGCACTTTGGCAGGCCAAGGTGGGCGGATCACAAGGTCAAGAGATCCAGACCATCCTGACCAACATGTGAAACCCCATTTCTACTTAAAAAAAAAAAAAAAATACAAAAATTAGCCGGACATGGTGGTGTGCACCTGTAGTTCCAGTTACTCAGAAGGCTGAGGTGGAAGAATCACTTGAACCAGGAGGCAGAGGTGGCAGTGAGCCAAGATTGTGCCACTGCACTCCAGCCTAGTGTCAGAGCGAGACTACATCTCAAAAAAAAAAAAAAAATCCAGACTTTATTCAGATTTCACCAGTTTTTCCACTAATATTGTTTTTTTCTGTTCCAGGATGCAATTCAGGGCTAGCACGTTGCATTCAGTCAACGTGTGTCTCCTTAGACTCCTTTGGTCTGTGAACGATTTGTCTTTCCTTGTTTTCATGACGTTGATGATTTTGAAGTCCTAGTCAGGTATTTAGTGAAATATTCCTCAATTTGGGCTTCTTTGATATTTTTGTCATAATCAAACTAGGTCTGGGATTGGAGAATAGCACAGAAGTGAAATACCCTTCTCATCACAAGACATCAACATGATTTATCACTTGTGATGTTGTGAACCGCCCAAGGGGTTCACCTTGCCCACTGCCTAGAGCCGATTCATCAAGACGAGGCATTGCAATAGAGAAAGAGTAATTAACACAGAGCCAGCTGTGTGGGAGACGGGGGATTTTATTATTACCTAAATCAGTCTCCCCCAGCATTCAGGGAGCAGAGGTTTTAAGGATAACTTGCTGGGTGGGAGGAAGCCAGTTAGCCAGGAGTGCTGACTGGTCAGAGATGAAATCACAGGGCGTCAGAGCTGTCTTCTTGTGCTGAGTTAGTTCCTAGGTGGGGGCCACAAGATCAGATGAGCCAGTTTATTGATATGGGTGGTGCCAGCTGATCCATCA
The DNA here is from genome assembly GCA_036589455.1 of Ateles fusciceps. NCBI lineage: Eukaryota > Metazoa > Chordata > Mammalia > Primates > Atelidae > Ateles > Ateles fusciceps. The sequence continues at coordinate 136,510 of JAZHEH010000426.1, read as the reverse complement.
AGGGCAGGGTCTGCAAAATATCTCAAGCACCTGTCTCAGGAGCAGTTTAGGGGAGGGTCAGGTTTTGTAGCCTCCAGCTGCATGACTATAAACCATAATTTCTAATCTTGTGGCTAATGTTAGTCCTACAAAGGCAATCTAGTCCCCAGGCAAGAAGGAGGTCTGCTTTGAGACAGGACTGTTACCATCTTTGTTTAAACTGTAAGTTTCTCCCAAAGTTGGTTCAGCCTACACCCAGGAATGAACAAGGACAGCTTGGGGGTTAGAAGCAAGATGGAGTCAGTTAAGTTAAATCTCTTTCACTGTCTCAGTCATAATTTTGCAAAGACAGTGTCGATGTTAACCTTGATTGCTGGGTTAAGGTAGTGTTTGCCTGTTTTCTCTGCTGTAAAGTACTATTAGGTTGGTGCAAAATTATTGCATTTTTGCCATTAAAAGTAATGTTTTCACTTTCCACATTCCATTCTTTGAAATTGAATTGCTAAATGTAGCCCACACTTGGGGGTGGGGAGGGGGGATTAAGTTCTACCTCCTAGGGGAAGTATCTACTTACATTATTTGTAATTCTTCTGTGAGGAAGATTTTTTCCCCTTTCCCACCATTTTATTTGTTTACTCATTCATTTTTATCAATATAGAATCATGTATATATGGTTTATATTTCAGATTATTGAACGCTATGTTACTTATGTTATTTGTCTTATTGCTCAAAATTGTTTCAGCTTTGACCATTGAGAGCTTTTTCAGATTGCTCATGTGTCCCTTTGACACACCCTCATTCTTTTGCTTTCTGACACTTCAGTATGCTCTAGGATGATCTTGTATTTGCATACATTTTTATGTGCTATATTTACATTTCATTTGTTCCTTCCAACATATTATTGTTCTAAATTTTCTGAGCCAGTTGTCGGAGAGTATCTTTTATTCCAATTTAGCTGTGGACTCCTCTCTATCTTAATTATTTATTTCTAAGTTTACTGTATTGTATCCTGTGATTATGCTAGGGTAGAACTTCTGCCTCTTACATCTTAGTTAATAAAAGTATTTTTATTTTCAAATACGTAAATAATGGTTGTGAACGATTCATGTACACTTGTAAAGAAACTGTAATTCCCTGTCCTGCTCACTAAGTCCTTATCATTTGAAAGCCTAGTCTACATTATTTATTGTATTATTCGAGCTCCATACTTTTCAGTCTTATCTCAAATCAATGCCTAACAAATGGCAATGGAAGAATGAAGGAAGGAGTAACTCATTCAGCCTGGTGAAGGCTTCACTGAGGAGGTGAGGTTTGATGCACGGCTTAAGAGATGAATAGGCTTTACACGTAGAGAGAACATAAGCAAAGGCAAAGATGTGGGAATGCTCAGAAAACGTGATGCTGTCCAGTGTGCTGCTTCGGATCGTGATTAGATAGAAGACCAACAAGATTAATAGGGACTAGAGTGTGAGGGGCCTTTGTTGATTGGGACTCCGTGGGAGAGACCCTCTGGCACATCATTCAAGTCTTCTGCTTTATTTTCTGCCTCCATGGTTACCTCGGCCAGATCCTTGGCCATTTGGTCCACCAGGGATCGCCATCTTAGTCACTCTTTGGAAATGTTCCTTTCTGTCCTCAAATACCATGATTAAGACCTACTGATTAAGGCCGGGTGTGGTGGCTCACGCCTGTAATCCCAGCACTTTGGGAGGCCGAGGCGGGCGGGATCACCTGAGGTCAGGAGTTCAAGACCAGCCCGGCCGACATGGTGAAACCCCATCTCTACTAAAAATACAAAAATTAGCCGGGCGTGGTGGTGCACACCTGTAATCCCAGCTACTTGGGAGGCTGAGGCAGGAGAATCGCTTGAACCTGGGAGGTGGAGGTTGCATTGAGCTGAGATCAGGCCATTGTACTCCAACCTGGGCAACAGAGTGAGACTCCATCTCATTTAAAAAAAAAAAAAGCATGGACTGTTGTGCCACACACCCAGTGATCCATCCAAAAACAAGGACTGCAGCCTAAATTCCAAATATCAGAGACTCAAATTTTCAGCCTTGCTAAGGGAACACCTTGATGTTCTAACCTTTGTGTTTTGTACAGGGCATTCTCTCGTACTAGTTTGTTCGTGGTTATAAAGCAATTAGCAAAATAGGCTACATTTGTATTTATTTTCTGTTCCCATATTTCTTGCGCCACATTGTTTTCTCTCACAAATCCATTCCTTTAAAAAAATAAATGTTGCAGATGTGTAAAAAAAAAAAAAAAAGACCTACTGATTAGTTCCCTTGATAATTACCACATATGAATTCACTGTGACACCTGGAGTGTGGAGCAGATGCTTAGGATATTAGGATATCTCAAAAATATTCTGAGAGAAGTAGGGGGAGGGAAAAGGAGAAGCAGAGATTGCATTGTGTGGAGAAGGCGAGGGTGAGGAGAAAGATATGGAGGAGGTGAATTTTTGAGGAGGAGCAACTGGCTGATGTTAGTATGGAAACAAAGGCTTAAAGTGCCATCCCTCTGTTCATTTACTCTTCCAGGGAGCCATGGCCATGAACACAGATAACCTCATTCCCATGTGTGCCCTTGAGACTTTTCTGGAAAACACTGTTCTCATTTCCCCTTCCTGGAAGAAACAAGCAAAACAGGTAGGGAACAATTCAAATGCAATTCCCCTTTTATTCAGTTACCTTATTATCAACCCCTACAAGGTTTTGATCCACTCTATGAATCCAACTTCTCCTAAAAAGGCTTCACCCAATCTGATAGGCTCCTGATACAGTTTGGCTGTTTGTCCCCTCCGAATCTCATGTTGAAATGTGATCCCCCATTGTTGCAGGTGGGACCTAGTGGGGAGGTGTTTGGGTCATGGGGGCACATCCCTCATGGATGGCTTGGTGGTGACCTCATAGTAATGAGTTCTCACTCTACTAGTTCACATGAGAGCTGGTTATTTAAAAGAGCCTGGCGTCTTCTCCTGCTTCCTCTATCACCATGTGACATGCCTGCTCCCCCTTTGCCTTCTGCCATAAGTAGAACCTTCCTAGTCCTCACCAGAAGCTGAGTAGATGCTGGCGCCGTAATTGTATAGCCTGAAGAACCATGAACCAAATAAGCCTCTTTTCTTTATGCATTAGCCAGTCTCTGGCATTTCTTTCTTTCTTTTTTTTTTTTTTTTTTCTTGAAATAGAGTCTCACTCTGTCACGCAGGCTGGAGTGCAGTGGCAGGATCTCAGCCGTACTTCAATGTCTGCCTCCCAGGTTCAAGTGATTCCCCTGCCTCAGCCTCCCAAGTAGCTGGGACTACAGGCGCCTCCCACCCCACCCAGCAATTTTTTTGTACTTTTAGTAGAGACGAGGTTTCCCCATGTTGGCCAGGCTGGTCTCAAACTCCTGATCTCAAGTGATCAGCCTGCCTTGGCCTCCCAAAGTGCTGGGATTACAGGCGTGAGCCATTGTGCCCGTCGGAATTTCTTTAGAGTAACACAAAATGGACTAACAAGGTTTCTAAATCAAATCAGCCACCTTTCTTATATTACTGGCAGGCTTCTCTGACATGCTAAGGAATTCAAACTTTATTCTGTAGGCCAGCATTTCCAAGATTGCATTTAGAGAAAGTCTAGGTGTTCTATGAACTGTTAATAAGTGTTACTTGAAACAAGGTTTCCTTTGTCAGATAAGTTTGGGGAAATGCTAAATACTCCTTTTTCAAAAGTCACAGTGCTCATTAGTGTACTAAGAACTCTGAAAATATTAAATATACCTGTCAAAATTTGTTTAATCCAGCTTCTTCCACTCTTATTTTTACCACAGAATCTTTTTTTTTCTTTTTGAGACAGAGTCTTCTTCTGTGGCCCAGGCTGGAGTGCAGTGGTACAATCTCACCTCACTGCAACCTCTGCCTCCTGGGTTCAAGTGATTCTCCTCCCTCAGCCTCCCAAGTAGCTGGGATTACAGGTGCCTGCTACCACATCCTGCTAATTTTTGTATTTTTAGTAGAGACGGGGTTTCCATTTATATAAAATGTTCAGAATTGGCAAATCCACAGAGACGGAAAGTAGATAGTTGCTCAGGGTCTGGGGAGACGCAGTAACTGCTAATGTGTCCCAGAGGACTCCAATGATGACCAGGCCTCGGGGCCCAGCATGAGGGGTGCTAGGATGCCCTCCTTTGAGGAATGACTACTGAGTGCAGCTCTTCAGGAAGAACTCCCACAAGGGCCCTGTGGCAAGAAGGCAAAGAAGGAATTCCTCATGCCCTCCCCCTACCACACATAACTCCCTCATCTCCTGCCCCCCTTTAGTTAGTGGCAGGTGAGTCTCTTCTCCAGGGCAGGCACTCCTGTGCTCCTGGGCACGCAGTCCTTTTATTCACAGGAAAACTAGCTTTTGGGTTTCTGGGCAGCCGTAGTGGGTCTTATGCTGGTCAAACAGTTTGTGCAGAGCGTCAATATAAAGTGCATGGTATTTGTCCACCATCTCCTGGCTTGGCTTTTCAATTTGGGGCAGCGGGAAGGCTCTCCAACTGCCAAGAGAGATGGGAAACAGAAGGGTAAGGTGTTAGAACCTTCTCTTCCTTTAACCTCCCTCTCCTACCTTGGGCCTGACTCTCGCATCCCAGATCAGCTCCCACCTTCCCCTCTTGCTGCCCCCCTCTTCAATGGGGCTGGGCTGAGGTTGAGGTTGAGAAACCTGAGGTGGCATTGGGGTTGAGAGTGGCACTCACCCACAGTGACAATAGGCTGGGAGTATGGCAGAAGCCCAGTGGAGCCTGGCCAGAAGCTTTTTCCATAGAAGACACAAAAAGTAGAAACCAAAGATACGGCGGAAGCAGCTCTGGAACTTGTACATCCTGCTGTCCTTATGGAATAGCACCTGATCATACACCTCAGTTTCCCCAAAAGTGAAGGTGGGAACCAGATGAGCCCTGTAGGAAAACTCCAACTTATTTTCTAAACACAGGCTAGGGTGAGACCCACCCTGGAAGAACATTTGTCTGCTTGCCAGGCCCTCATCTATTTTGATGGAATCCTGGTGACATAAAGCATTTTTTCTTGCTCTAAACAGGGTTCCCCTATTTAATGTCTCTTCTCATGAAATTTTCAAGGCCAGTGAGAGAGCTGTCTGTAGGCCAGGATTACAATGGCAAGATATGGGGGGTCAGGGAAGCAAGAGAAGTTGAACAGAGATCCCCAGAGAGACCTGTATCGTGGAAAGTTTCCAGGAGATGTCAAGGAGGGGGAATATGTGACTGTTTCTATTAGTAGAACACACAGAGAAGATGACAGTAATTTTGCACAGATGCCCATACTTTATGTGATATGTCCCTCACTCAAGGGGGCAATGCATAGAGCAGAGAAAAGTTGTTTTCCTTCCACAGACAATGAGAATCCACCCTGGACAGTGCCCTGGGTAGACAGTCAGGCTCAAATTCCTTGAAGGAGAGAAGAGTAAATCTCTCTTATACAAATCTTTGTGACTTGCTAATAACAATCTCTCAGCACCTTGACATGTTACTGGTTCCTCACAGCAAAGGCCGTGGAGGACACAGTGGGGTAAGCAGAAGCACAGGTGCAGAAAGGGACAGTCATTCAGGCAGTCAGTGAGTGACAGGATCTGGACTAGAACCCAGGACTCCCAGCTCAGAGCTCTCTTCCCTACGTGATTCTTCCAACTGGTGAAGAGGCCCTTCAGACAAGGTACTTGGAAGAAATCTTCCCCTCTCTCTAAGTCTCAATAGGACAACTGTCCCTGTGCTCAGAGAGCTGGCCCGCTCACCCAATGGGGCACTCTACAGCTCCCAGCTTGGACCCCTAAGTCACAATGACTAACATTTATTGATCTCTTGCAGTGTGCTGTGGACACAGTAAGAGTTTTGTGGGGATGAATTAATCTGAAGCCCACAGTCACCCTATGGAGTAGGTACAATTTTTAGCCACATCATTAACACGAAAAACTCCAAGGCTCAGAATGGTTAAGGAACCTGTCCCCAGAGTGCACAGTCACAGAGCCAGGATTTTAGATGGAGCCTCCTGACTTCCATTCCTGCACACACACTCATTAGACTGTATTGCCTCTTGCACTTACCATTAGCAGACAGGTGTAGGTATCAGTATTGATAGAGATAACGTGGGCATCATCTATATGCTAGGACAGCCTTAACCCAATCCCCCCTTGATATTGAACCTGGGTTTATGGTTTGGCCTCTTGGAAACTGGTCTAGCTCCAGAAGGACTGGATGACCTGTACCTTTTGAAATTCTTTCTTGGTAGTATGTTCCTTGAGGGCAAAATTTGCATCTGATTCATCCTGGCATCACGTACAAGGTCATGCAGCTCAGAGAACACCATGCACTTCCCCTCTGGGGAGAACACCTACCCATGCTGGAGGGCTGTGCGCACGAACCCCTTGCGCTTCTGGAGGATGAGGGTCGTGGTGTTGGGCACACTTTGCAGGGCTTCACCCACACCTCCCACTACAATGCCTACGAGGTTGCCAGTGCCATGGCTCAGCAGATAGTTGATGGCTGGTTGGCTCACGGAGCACACACCTAAAGAGAGTCAAGGAGCAAAATGATCAGGAGAGGAGAAAATTGTTAAGAGGGAACACTCTCTTCTCTGCTCTCCACTGGCTTGTTCCCATAGCTCCTAGGAGGAGAGGATCAATGAGATGGGACTCAAGAGTGTGGAGAAGAAAAGGCTGTGGACAAATAGAATAGCTCACGCTGAGGCAATATCTCCACTTTGCAGGAGGCACTGAGTCAAAACTGGTAGGAAGGTTTTCAGTGGGATAACCAGAAGGACTTTCTGAATCCCATGTATAATTTTACCCTTTTTTTCCCATTAAGAGCAACAGCTATTATTTATTGAGCATATACTCTGTGGCAGGCAGGCATTGTATTGAATTCTTTTTTTTTGAGACAGAGTTTTGCTCTGTCACCCAGGCTGGATTGCAATGGCATGATCTTGGCTCATTGCAACCTCCATCTCCTGGGTTCAAACGATTCTCCTGCCTCAGCCTCCTGAGTACAGGCACCCACCACTATGCCCGGCTAATTTTTGTATTTTTAGTAGAGACGGGGTTTCACCGTGTTGGCCAGGCTGGTCTCAAACTTCTGACCTCAGGTGATCCATCCGTCTCGGCCTCCCAAAGTGCTGGGATTAAGCAGTGCACCACTAGGCCTGGCCAGTGTTGAATTCTTTACTTGCATTATCTCACTTAGTCATCATCCCACAACTAAGGTCAGACTATTTTTTTTTTTTTTTGCCCAACTTCTTGTTGATTTGTAGTCTATTTCCATCTGTGCCACTTTGTGGATGAGGAAATTGAGGCTAGTTTGCTCAAGACCACACAAGGGGCAGAGCTAAGATTCAATCCCAGGCAGCTTAGCTCTAGAACGTATGCTTTTGACTACTATGTTATAATGATATGGGGGTGGGGGGTGGGGAGAGGGGATGGGATTTAAAAAGAGTACATTTCCAAGCAGAAAAATGGACCAGAAGCTCCAGTAAGTATGGTCAGAAGCACCTTTGGCCATGAGGTACTCCCTAACAAGGGGGGTCTTGAAGAACCAGGACAGTGTGGCCAAGTGAGGAGTGATGCCTGGGAAGGTCTTCGAGAAGCCTGTGGCCTCAGTGCAGAAGTTGCAGAAGGCGCCAAAGGTCAGAAGGCCGTGGGGGGTGAACCCCCATGAGGTAGTTGTGCTCAGGTGACAGGTCCTTTGTCTTCAGGATCTGCAGCCATGGAGAGAAATGCCAGAGGTGGTGGAATGAGATTACATGGCAGAAACAATGGTAGTGACACTTCAGGGATCAGGGTGCTCTCTAAAGCAGAGCTTTCCAACAAATAGACCATGAATGGGTTTCAGGAGGGCTGAGATACTGGTCTCCTTGGCCACTGGACAACAGGGTAGGATCTGGGACAGGTAGAACCGCCAGGCCTCAGCCATCTATGTCAGTGTGCTTTCTGTAGGTTATCATTTTCTATGAGCACTTTTGTGAAAAAAGATCAGGGAAGCTTGGCTCTAAAAATTGGGGCAGCGTTTGTTGTATACTCCAAAGAGTGCCTTGAGGATCAGCATAGCAGTACCTCAAGAGGTTTCTGGAACCTCTTCCTGGCAGTGTCTCCCCCCAGTCCCCTTCCAGTGCTTGCCTAGGTAACTTGTATTGAACTTGGAAAACCCTGCTTAGATGTCACCATATCTGTGAAGGCTTTCCTTATCCCCATCTGAACTACTTCTGTACCTTGGGCCAAACAAATGATAAACTTGTGTGTCCTCCCCATTAGATGTGAGCTCCTTGATGGCAGAGAATTGGATCTTCTTCACTTCTCTGTACTCCTATCGTGGTTCAGAATAGACTTTCAATCCGTGCTTATTAAACTGACCTGAACTGTGCTTGCCTTCTGCCTGTGTTGGCTGGCAGGTGATGCCAAGGGTGCCCAGAGTTTCCTAGCAGAGATAGAGTACTCAGTAGAAATGTTGAATCTTGAAGTATATCTAGCATAGACTGAGACTTCTCCGAGATACTTGTCTTTCTTACGGACAACTCTAGTCATGTGGCATAAATGCCTACCCAGTATTTTGGGAACTGTGAGGACACTGAGGAAGAGATACTTACTGTAATGGGGAAATAATCCCTGATGTGGGTCCCAGACACACCAATTCCTCACCCAGGCTGAACGCCTGCCACCTGAGACAAAAGAAGCAGAAGGGACTGAGGTCAGTGTGTGCCACCTTATATGTTCCACGGACCCAGGGCTTCCCTTGCATGGCTCTGCTAGAGAGGTGGGAAAGGAGGAGACCCTAGGATGGTCCTGTCTGGCTCAGCTCCTGTGGCTCTGAGAACATGGATGAGGGGCCTGTGGTATGGCGAGTGGAACTCCCTGGCTGCGGGTTATGATGGAACATTCTTCTTTCTAGGTCTATGAGTCTTACCTCGCTCTGGGGTCTTCCAGTCCAGGAACAACCAGGCAAAGTAAAGCGCTGGTAGCGGCCACAAGGATGTAAACAGCAGGTAGATGAACAATGGCTGCAAGATCCAAACTGATAAGGGACCAAGTTAGACCAAATTTGTGCTGCCAACAGAACCTGACTATGCGCAGTCCCATTACCAGCCCTCCACATTACCTAAGCCGCTGGTCCTGGCCCTTGACACAAGCCAGATCCTGTTCGTCCATCATCCATGTATACTTGTCCTTCAAACTTTTCCTCTATCATCTACCATACACAAGCCCTATTTCTCTGCCTACCTGTCCACCTGCTTCCCTGTATAGCCTGTATCTCTGTACTCCTGCTCTGTTTCCCACTAGCTTTTATTCCTCCTGCCCCCATTTGGTCACCGTCTTTTTCCTTCTGTCTCCTGTCTCCATCCCTATCCGTTATCCCTTGTTAAGCCACTAGCCCGCTCTCCCTCGGCCTTACAGTATCCATATCTTCCTACATACTGCCCACCCAGCATCTGCATCCTTCTAATGTTTCTATTCACTATGCTTGTCCTCTTGCCCATTCACCATTCTTTCCAGTGACACTGTCTTCCCCCATGCTACCACCACCCCCAGAATGACAAATTGATGGTTCAAACACAGGCTATACTTCTTTAAGTCTGGGATGCTAATGTTTCCCTCTGTCCTATTCCCCATGATCATAAAGGAGCATTCCCTGGGCCTCATTTTTCCTCTCTAGATAGTAAGGATTAGGAAGTGGCTGAAATTAACTAGATCTACTCATATCCATCATGACCCTGTTCCATACACTACCACCCCACCACCGCCCCTACGTATTCTCACTGTCTCCTGGGGCTCTATCTCATTCTTCTCCAGGGCACTCATGGAACTCGAGACTCCTTGGTTTTACTCTCTAGTACAATCTTAGATGATGGCAAGGCTTGAGATGAGACTTCATATGGCCATAAAAGTCACCCTAGATCTGGCCCTGGCTTCTGACTCTGGCTTCTTGCTATGCACTCTTGGGTCAATACTCACAGATAGCAAGGTAGCTCAAAGGCCACTGCAGAAGCATCAGACTCTGGAAGTGACTAGGCTGCTTGGAATGAGGCATGATGCTCAGGAGCCTGAGGGAGGCAAAGATCTCAGAACAGTGTTCCAACCAAAGGTGCCACCAGCCTCTGGAAGTTCACTCAATAGTGAATGCATATGACTCTGAGGAGTTTGCACCTGCCCTCTTCCCTCCTGTCCTTCCCCGCCCCCCCACCCACTGCAGGGGTAGGCTCTGAAGTGCAAGGACTGCCCCATCAGGTCTAGTCCAGCCCATTTGCACTTTGACTCTCTTTCCTAGGATTATTAGGACATCAGGATGGAGAAAGATGAGAATGACTGCCATGCAGTCGGAGTGACACAGGGACCCAGAGAAGGGGAAACACCCCTCACAGGCTACTCAGAAACTATAGGGATTTTGTGTGACCTTAGGGAGATGACTAGTGGGAAGGGAGTTCTAGGGATTTGTGGTGTGGGGAGCACCTGGAATTTGGCCTGACTCAGATTGGGTTAGTTTCTCCGTCTTCCCTTGACTTTCATGACTTTGGCGCTTTTGAAGAGTTTAAGTCAGTTCCCCCTCCATCTCTTTCCTTTCCTTATGATTTAGTTGTTGAAGAACCCACAGCACTTGACCTGTAGAATTTCCCACAATTTGGATTTTGCTTATCTCATAATTACTTAGGGTGCTTCAGCATATTCCTCTGTATTTCTTGCAGGTTGATAGCTGGATTCAAAGACTATAGTGATTCGTATTTGATCCCTTTGTCAAGATCTTAATTTTATTTTAATACAGAACAATATCCCTTCCTTACCTCCTTTTCTTCCCGCATGCCATTGACTTAGTTAGGACTGTTTTTCTCTGGAGTAAGCCAGTCTTCCAAGCTTTCCGTGCCCAGGGTTGGGGTGAGGAGGGTGGTTCTAGGTGAGTCTCAAATACAGGTCAAAGTAAGGGGGGGAAGCAAAGCCCTTATTTCTCTCTTTGACTCTTGTTGTAACGTTATGCCCATTAAAGCAGACGTGGTTGTGTGTGTGTGTGTGTGTGTGTGTGTGTGTGGGTGTTTTTTATTTTGTTTTTTACTTTTTCCACCTGAAGATTGCATGCTTCTAAAGAGATTGGGACCATATCTTTTTTGTCAGTATATCTACTCCTAATGCCTGAAAGCCCTAGGGCCTCCATGTTAAGTGAAGGGTCAGTAAGTGAGGATCTTAGTTTGGGATCTATGACTGGGTGATTTCTTGCATGTAATGAGATCACTAGAGTCCTATGGGGGCACATGTCCTGGGGACCTGAATGGGTATACAGAAACAGAAGACAAGGGACACATTACAAAAGGAGAGAAGAAAGAATGAGAGAAAGGAAGGCAGGTGCTCACCTTTGAGGCACTTTGGCAAAAGAAAAAGTTCTGCCTACTTTGCCCTCCCACTCCAGGTCTTCCTGTTGACTGGAAACCGGCCTGGCCCTAGAGCAAATGTTAGCGCTCAGGTCTTAAGGCCCCAGTGCCCTACTGATGTGTTAACATCCCTGTGGTTGTGGATGGACACTTGCCCCTGACAATATGGGGGAGATTAGCACTCTGTCTTTCCAGAATAGAATATTCTGGGCCTACACCAACTCCCTCTCCATACTGTCTCATTCTTGTAAATAAGTCTTCTCCAGGAAGCAAGCCTCCTGGGTTAACTTTTAATAATGTGTGAATTCTCAGTTTTTCTCCTCTGTTTCCCCCCTGCCTCCCCTGGAAAAAAAGGAAGTAAATCGTTGAGAAGACACTCAGACTAAGAGAGTTTATATATATATATCTCACTAGATCCCAACCCTTGCCTTAGTATTTTAACGAAAATGCCATGGATCTCCACATGATAATATGTAACAAACTAAAACCACTATGTATATACATAACGACAGTATTTATATGCATTTGAAAGAAAAGTGTGTTACAAGCATATTATTTATTCATTCTAAACAATGCTTGGGCCAGGTAGAGATTTCTGGAATCTTTGTAATAATTAAGTTGCTCCTCTACTCCTCAGAGGTTTGCACCTACAGGTTGGAAACAATGGCTTGCTTGCTTTTTTCCAAAATGGAAATTTATTTTATTTTCTGATTATGAAAATAATTCATGTAAATCATAAAATTTTCAGAGCACTCAGAAAAGTATAAAGGGAACAAAAGTCATTCATAATCTCACTATCCAGAAACAGCCACTGTTAACTGTTAACATCCTGGTATCTATCTTTCTGGACTTTTTTTCAGTACAAATATAAACATATGTATAGCATCACTGTTAAGAGTTGGGCTCTTATGTTCAACATATCTAAGTCTGTATCTCAGCTCTGCCACTTAAGTGAACTATGACAGATGATTTAATCTCTTCATGCCTCAGTTCCCCTCATACATAAAAAGATAATTTCAATACCCACATCCCAGGGTTGTCATGAAGTTAAAATAATTCATGGGAAGCACTTTGATCAGTGCCTTGCTCATATATATGATCATATTAAAAGCTCAATAAATGTTAGTTATTATATATTTTAACTAAAATGGGAGTATATTCTATGTCCCATTTTGTAACCTGCTTTTTCACTCAAAGGTATATTGTGAGCATTTTTCATGTCAATCTTATATAACATCATACATAGCATTTCATTGTATGGGTATGCTATAATTCATTTAACCAATCTCCTATTATGGAGGAAGCACTGGACATGTCTCTTCCACATTCTCGTCAGATCTTTAGCTCTTTTAATGCTAGGTGAAAGGTCAGAAACCCTCCTTTACTTGGAGCCTTCTCAGTGGCATTGCTATGTCCTCTCTGCCAGCACTTTTTAGGAGTTAGTGCTACAGAAAGTGAAATGTAGTCTTTTTTTTTCTTTTCTTTCTTTTTTTTTGTTTTTGAGATGTAGTCTCACTCTTTTTGCCCAGCCTGGAGTGCAATGGTGCGATCTCAGCTCACTGCAACCTCTGCCTCCCAGGTTCAAGTGAGTCTCCTGACTCAGCCTCCTGAGTCCCTGAGATCACAGGTGTGTACCACCACACCCGGTGGCTAATTTTTGTATTTTTAGTAGAGAAGGGGTTTCACATGTTGGCCAGGCTGGTCTTAAACTCCTGATCTCAATTGATCTGCCCACCTCGGCCTCGCAAAGTGCTGGAATTACAGGAGTGAGCCACTGTGCCCGGCCTGTGAAATGCATTCTTAAGCTTCCATCAACCTAGGTAGGTTCCAGGGACCAGGTAGCCAGCTTAGCAGAATCAGCCTGTCTCTCCAAGGAGATGACCATATCTGAACAAAGGGCTTGTTTTCTTCTCCAAACAACTCAGGAAGCAGGCGCTATGGTCTGAATGTGTCCCCCAAAGTTCATGTGTTAGAAGCTTAATCCCAAAGACAACGCTGTGGGGAGGTGGACCTTTAAGAAGTAATTAATGTAATCATCACAGGAAGGGGCTAGTTATCATGGGAGTGGGTTCATTATCACAAGCGGGGATTCGTTATAAAAGCGAGGTTGGCACTTTCTTGCTCTCACTCTTGCTCTTCTACCTTCTACCGTGGGATGGCACAGTAAGGAGACCCTCACCAGACGCAGGCCCCTTAAATTTGGACTTCTCAGCCCCCAGAACTAGAAGAAATAAATTTATTTTCTTTGTAAATTACCCAGCGTGTGGTATTCTGTTATGACAACACAAAATTGTCTAGACAGCAGGTTTCATGAAGGCTCCCCACATCCTACTAGACCTGGCAGGGCTGTTGTTTGACTTCACCTCAGTTAAGTTGAGGAAATGTTTAAATGCAAGCTGAAGCCTGGAAAAAATGGGACTTGTAAGTCACATCATTGAGGTCAGCTTGTACCCCAGGATAAACTAGGTAAGAAATCTGTGTTTTATCAGCATCTTGGTTTCTCTGCTTTTCTGTTGTTTTGTTTTTGTTTGGAGAAAAATTCAATCAGCTCACCTGAACTAATGAGTGTTTTACAGTTTCCTAGGCCGGAAGGTCTGGGGCATCCAGGGATTTCTTGGTATGTGAGTGGTCCTGGCCACCCTGCCCGATTTACATATTAAAAAAAAAGTAATAGCGAAAAGAAAACCTGGGAATGTGGGAGAACTGGTTATTAGTAAGGACATTGTCCTTTCCTTTTGTTTTTGTTTTCTTAATGTGACCTCAAATTGTAGTAATCATAATCCTTGGCTGGTGACATACTCTCATTGTTTTATGAATGTCTTTCTTTTCTAGCTATCTATCCTATCTGTCCTCCTTTACTATCTGTGTATCCATGTATCTACGTATCTATGTATCTACCTATCTATCTATCTATATCTCTATCTACCTATCTATCTATGTCTCTATCTACCTATCTATCTTTATTGATCCACTTTTTTCTAGTTGAAATTTCCCTCTTGAGCACTACACATGTAAAGTACTGTCTTGCCCCTGGATCACAGCTTAGCAGCTAGTTATCTGGCCTTGGCCTTTACTGTCTTCTCTGAGGGCTGAAGGTATCTTCTTGATGTTACCGCTTTGGTAATAGACTTCTTCTTTCCCTCATCTTCAGTCCCTGGTCTGTAAGCATTCATCAGAGCAGATTCAAACTCTTAAGTGAGTTCTTTCACAATAGGATGTGGGCAGCAAATAGCTAAAATAGGTCACAGAGGATCAACAGGTGTCAACATTCTTCTAAGCCAACGTTTGGTCATATGAGGATCTAGATATCAAGACACAAACTGACGTTCTAAGATCTGGAAGGTCAGGAAGTGGGGAGGTCAAGGCAAGAATAAACCAAGAGGCAAGGCCATTCCAAAAAGTGATGAAGCCAGTGGAAACCACCCCAGGCCTAGTCCTAGGTCAAAGGTTAGTGGATATCAAAAGGGCAACTGATCTTGGTCTCTCTGACTGAGTGATTGGAGCAATCAGATAGGGGTCTTGCTATTTTCGCACCTGCTTTGACATGCTAGGCCATGCTGTCATGCAGTGTCACTGGCTAACCTCAGCTTATCCCCAAGTTACCCTGCCTGACTCTGGCTATCTGCCTTTTCCTTTTAAATGTGTTTTGGTGTGAGACAATTGAATGAATTCATGCTGTAGGGTGTGTGTGTGTGTGTGTGTGTAAATAGCCAAGGTAGGGGCAGCAAAGATCAAGGATTTATTTAATGCAGTGTGGTAGCTGTAGGAGTGAAAACCATGGTGTGCAAAAGAAAGAATCTGTCATCTCATGGAATGTGGCTAGGCAAGTGCTATCTGGGAAGCTGCTTCTGTTTCTCCAACGTGATTGAACTGTGAGGGACTGAGAACCCATCAGTCTGAAGAGCAGTGTTTTATTGGCTGCAAACTCTCTGGGGCCTATGCACCCTCCAGGGACTCTTTCTCATTCATGAAGTCCAGGAATGACTGCCTGTGCCCACTGGCTAACAGTCATTCATCTCATACATTATATCCTTGATAAGTAGTTTACCCCATTGGCCCCTTGGTGTTTCTGGAAAATCTTAAGTTTCCCACTCTTTTCACCTTTGGTGTCAGAGAGACTACAAGAGACATAAAAAAAGCATAAAATTGGGCCAGGTACAGGGGCTCATGCCTGTAATCCTAGCACTTTGGGAGACCAAGGCAGGTGCATCACTTGAGATCAGGAGTTCAAGACCAGCCTGGCCAACATGGTGAAACTCTGTCTCTACTAAAAATACAAAAAATTAGCCGGGTGTGGTGGCAGACACCTGTAATCCCAGCTACTTGGGAGGCTGAGGCAGGAGAATCACTTCAACCTGGGAGGCAGAAGTTGCAGTGAGCTGAGATCATGCCATTGCACTCCAGCCTGAGCAACAAGAGCGAAACTCCATCTCAAAAAAAAAAAAAATCATAAAATTTTTCATCTCATCTTCTGGGAGAAGTAGTTGATGTGACTTGACATTTCCAAGGCTTTGTCTTTATCTTCTAAGAGATGGCACACTTGCCAAAGTTACTGTAGCTGCTGGGGCTACAGGTGGAGAGGGATGCCCTTCACTGCAGGGTAGTGGGGAATTACATCAGCTTTTAGTGTCCTTAACCTGTTCTCGAAACTAAGTGTATGGTTTCTTCAGCCTGTGGGAATGAGAAAAATACCTTTTATGCCCCAAAGCCATGACCTGTTTACATAGAGGAGGCGGGGAGACCTAGAAGGAGTCAAGACCTACAAGCTGAGCCAGAGGTTGCAAACTCATGTGTCTCTAGGGATCAGAGGTATAGACATGAGGGAACCAGGCTGAGAGTTGTAACCAAGAGAGGGCGTGTTCTTTCTAAAGGCCTTGCCAAAATGGCATAGACCCCTGTCTGATTGTTTTACACCCAGAGAGACCAAGATCACTTGCCCTTTGACTAAGTGAGGGACTGAGAACCCATCAGTCTGAAGAACAATGCTTTATTGGCTGTAGGGTGTGTGTGTGTGTGTGTGTGTGTGTGTGTGTGTGTGTGACCAAGAGAGGGCATATTCTTTCTAAAGGGCTTCAAATTTAGTTTCTCCAGCGGTTTTTGGAAAAAAATTCAAACATATGGGAAAGTTGAAAGAAAATTATAATAAACAACTATATATCATCTTATCTCTCATTCAACAATACTGTATATATTTCATCTCTCTGTACATATATATATGTACATGTGTACATATGCATATGTACATACATATGTATGTATGTATATGTGTCTTGTTTTTCTGAACCATTTCAAATTTAAAAACCATAACTCTGCTGTCTACATAAAACACAACTGCAAAAAGATTTGGCCCAAGGGCTGCTAATTTGTTACCACTGGGGGAAGGGCTGGTATGAGGTGCATAGACCAACTGTGGGGGTGCCAAGAGGAAGTCCTGGTAGTGCAACCAATATCAGAGAGATCTGGCATGGAACAAGGGGGTGGACTAGGAGAAACAGGTGTGGGTCCCTCCCTATCTTATTTCTGAAAAGAATATGTAATTGTTTTCAGATCTACTGGTTTTTTTTTTTTCTTTTCCTTTTTGTGTTTATTATGAAATACATCATGCATAAAAAAGAGTTGAAAGAATAATAATGCAAATATACGTGTGTCTGCCATCTGACTTAAGAAATAAATGCTACCAGTAGTTTCCTTTTTTTTTTTTGAGACAGAGTCTGGCTCCATTGCCAGGCGCCAGGCTGGAGTGCAGTGGCGTGATCTCGGCTCACTGCCACCTCCGCCTCCCGGGTTCAAGCAATTCTCCTGCCTCAGCCTCCCGAGTAGCTGGGACTACAGGCGCACGCCACCACGCCCAGCTAATTTTTGTATTTTTAGTAGAGACGGGGATTTCACCATGTTGGCCAGGATGGTCTTGATCTCTTGACCTCGTGATCCGCCCTCCTTGGCCTCCCAAAGTGCTGGGATTACAGGCGTGAGCCACCGCGCCCGACTGCTACCAGTAGTTTTAAGGCCCGTGTGCCCCTACCTGCTCTCATTCCCCCGTGCCCTCCCCTACCATGAGTAACTGATGTGTTTGTCTGTCATTCCCTTGATTTTATTTACAGTTCCATCACATATGTATGTCTCCCTAAACAACAAAACATTTAGGTTTGTCTGCTTTTGACATAGAAACATCACACACACACACACACACACACACACACACACACACGGTATTCTTCTGTTACTTGATTGTTTTCACTCAACGCTATGATTTTGAGATTTGTCTTTGTTAACACATGCAGTTCATTCATCCATGTTCTTATTGATGGACATTTGTATTTTTTTTTTTGCTGTTATGTACATTGCTTCTAGAACATTATATGTCTTCTGGCGCTCATGTGCTAAAGTTTATCTAGGATCTGTAAGAGTGGAACTGCTTGGTCATATGTTCTGTGTGTATTCAATTGTACTAGAGCATACTAGATTGTGTTTTCCAAAGTCATTGTATCAATATATGTTTTTACCAGAGTGTGAGAGTTCACATTGCTCCATATCCTCTCTAACACTTGGCTTTAACTAACTTGAAAATTTTTGCCAATCGGTTTAGTGTGAGATGCTACCTTGTTGCGGTTTTAACGTGCGTTCCTTAATTACTAATGAGTTTGGGTGTCAGTTCTTAGGTTTATGGGAAATATATCTTCTGGCAATTCTTGTCTATGTTTTTGTTGATTTTTCTATTGGTTGTTTTTCTCTTATTGATTTGCAGGATCTCTTGATATGTTCCATATATTAATCCTTTGTCAGTTAGATGCTGGAACTGTCAATATAGCAATGTGTGGTGAGGTACAGAGGGCATAGCCGCCAGAGCCAGACTACAGGGATTCAAATCCCAGCTCCAACTTTTATTAACTGTGAGATCTCACACAATTTAACCTCTCTGTGCCTCAGTTTCCTTAACCTCTTTGAGCTTCTTTGTTCTCATCTGTGGAGTACCTAATTCATAAGTTATGATGATGATTAATTGAGTTAATATGTGTAAAGTACTTAGAATGGTGCCTGTTTCATAGTAATCAAGGCAAAAAAAAAAAAAACCTTTAAGTTCTGGAGAACATGTGCAGGTTTGTTTTATAGGTAAACTCATGTCTAGAGGTTCATTGTATGGATTATTTCATCACCCAGGTACTAAGCCTAGCCCCCATTAGTTATTTTTTCTGGTCCTCTCCCTCCTTCCTTCCACCACTCTCAAGTAGGCCCCAGTGTCTGTTGTTCCCCTCTTTGGGTCCATGTGTTCTCATCATATGGCTTCCACTTATAAGTGAGAACAAAGGCATAGTTTAAAATAAAATGTTCCTCTGAGGTAGAGATTTTAAAAAGTATATACAGTAACTTTTATTTTGTTACTATATTTTCTCTTTTAAATTTCTAACAAAGTAATACATTCAAATAAAAAATAAAATTGTACAGAGGGTTTATAATGAAAAGGAACAGTTCTCTTACCCTGTCTCCACTACCTAAGGGAAAATGATTTTACTGATTTTGGTTTTTATTCTGGTGATTATCTCCCTAAGTCTAAACAATATGCTTTGATCGGTTCACTGATGTATCTGAAGGGCTGTTGACAGTGCCTGGCACATAGTAGGTGCTCAATAATATTTGTTGAGTGAAATCTCCTTTCCTAGTTGGTAGATTGTCTTTTCACCTTTTATTTTTATTTTTTTTGAGAGAGAGGGTCTCTGTCACCCAGGCTGGAGTGCAGTGGTGTGATCTCGGCTCACTGCAACCTCCACCTCCTGGGTTTAAGGAATTCTTGTGCCTCAGCCTACCAAGTAGCGGGACTACAGGTGCATGCCACAATGCCCAGCTAATTTTTGTATTTTTTGTAGAGATGGGGTTTCACCTGTTGGCCAGGCTGGTGTCGAATTCCTATACTCTAGCAATCATCTGCCCACCTCAGTCTCCAAAAGTGTTGGGATTATAGGTGTGAGCTACTGCACCCGGCCCTTTTCCCTTTTTTAGAGGTTTTTGGAAGTTCTTAATTTTAATGTGGTTGTATTTGTCAATCCTTTCTCTTGAGGTTCATACTCTTTGTATGTTGTTTAATCAGTTCTTCCCCATCTGAGGTTTAAAAGATATTTTCCTGTGAACTTTCTTCCTAAATTTTAAAAGTCTGTTTTTCTTAAAAATTTATGCATAACTTTTGGGAAAAGGAAAGAGCTGCAAAAATAACACGTTTAGATAGTTAAAAGAGTCTCCATAAATATTGACCCAAGTGATTCTCAGTCTGTAAATGGGGCTGGGCTAAGCATCTTGGCTCCTCTTCAAGCTCCTTCCCAGGGCCAAGTCTTCCATCCTAGCCGTCCTCTCCCAACCACTGTTGCCTCAAGTTTTCTCTAGCTAAGATTCCTTGAAGAAAAGTACTCATAAAAGGACTTAAGTGAAATCTATTTATATGTCATTCATTTGTTCAACAAATATTTATTGTGTGCTATGTCTCATGCAGTGTTCTAAGTGCTAGGATTACAGAAGTGAACTAGATAAAGTCTCTGTCCTCGTGATGTTTACATTGTAGGGAGAGAAGACAATAGCAAACACATATATAATATAATATATAATATAATGTAATGTAATATAATGCCAAGCGGTGCTACATTCTGCAAAATGAAATAAATCAGAGAAAGGGGGCTGAGGAATGGGTTGCAATTTTAGATAGGTTGGCCAGGGAAAGCATGCAACTGTCTAGGGGAAAAGTCACTGCAGACGGAGAGAATAGCAGGTACAAAGTCCCTGAGGCAAGAGCATACTTAACTTGTTCAAGGGCCAGCAAGTGGGCCAGTGTGGTGAGCAACAAGTAGAGAAAGTAGTAGGAAGTGGGGTCAGAGAGGTAGTGGTAGGGTTAGCCATGGCAGGTCTTTGAGGACTTGAGTTGTCTTGAATCATCAATGACTGCCTATTGGGTAGTAGCAAGCACTAGGGCTGGATTTCTATTCTAGTCTCTTGGTCCCTGATTTCTCTTCCCTTCACTACCCATTTAATCTTCTGAAATTTCCCTTTGCACTTGTCACTTTCAGGGACTATTGCTTATGAGATAAAGGCCAAATTTCACAGCCTCTGAAAGCGCTCCCATGTTGTTCCCTCTACCTGGAATACCCACACATCTCTACTTTGCCCAGGGTAGCATGACCAACCCAGTTAAGACAAGAAGCCAATTGTCTTGACTCCCAGTTGTAACAATAAGAACATGTTAGAACTAGAATGATTTGTGTTAGTTGGGATGTAAGTTCAGTGCATGTGACAGAGATCCAAAATAAAATATGACTTAAATAAGTTAAAGATCTATCTCAGCCGGGTGCGGTGGCTCATGCCTGTAATCCCAGCACTTTGGGAGGCCGAGGCGGGTGGATCACAAGGTCAGTAGATCAAGACCATCCTGGCCAACACGGTGAAACCCCGTCTCTACTAAAAATACAAAAGTTAGCCGGGCGTGGTGGCACTCGCCTGTGGTCCCAGCTACTCAGGAGGCTGAGGCAGGAGAATTGCTTGAACCCAGGAGGCGGAGGTTGCAGTGAGCCGAGATCGCGCCACTGCACTCCAGTTTGGCGAGCGAGACCCTGTCTCCAAACAAAAAAACAAACAAAGAAAAAGATCTATCTCTTTCTTCCTCTCAGTCACCACAAGGTATCTGTGTTACTGTGGCACTTCTGCTCAGTGAAGTTATTATGAGCCTGGGTCTCTCCATCCCTGGGGCGTTAGTCTTGCTTGCATTGTCCATGCTGTTTCATCACCAGGTCTCCCTAGACCATTGTAATAGCCTCTTAATGACCTCCCTGCTTTGGCATTTGTCCTTCTAAATTCTATTTTCTACAAAACAGCTAGAGGAAGGCTTCTAAACTGTAGGCCAGATTTGCCATTCGCCGCTCAAAACCCTTCCGATGAGGACAATCTCTAGACACTGATGTGGAGTGATTTCCAGAATATATTTTAGTGAAAAAAGCAAGATACAAAACAGCATATATAGTAATACTACCTTTTGGGCTAGATGGAGGGAATAAAAAATATTATATACAATGTGTATTTGTACAAATATATTTCTATATAAATATATAATATATATTTATGTATTTGTACAAATATATATTATGTTATATATAAATATAAATATAATATATATAAAATATATACCTATCTATTATAATATATACAAACATATATGTTTATTATTTATATATATTTGTACAACACATAGATATAGAAATGCTGCTTATTGCAAAAAGTACTCTAGAAGGAAAATAAACCCCAAATTAACAAAAATGGTTATCTGTAGGGAGGGGAGGACAGGTTAGAGAAGGTGGAGATGGAGGTCAGATGTCTCTGAATATACTGCGTCGTATCAGCTAATAAGTGTGGAGGGGATTATAGAAATAGAAAAACATTATTGTACAACCTCTGATGAAATAATAGGGTCAGGCAATGATGATCATTGGCTGCTAAAACCGTAAGTTGAAAGACTGACGTAGAATGTCGCAATGAAAAGATCAGGCTGTCACCACCTGCACTTCTGATCAATCTTAGAATCACTGAAAGTGGGGCAACCCAATGTGAAGAACCTACCTATATTTACTCTTCTAAAGTTAATTCTGAATCTAAACAAGCCTTGGACTAACTTTTAGTTTACAGGGAATGGAATAAAGCAACAAGTTAGAAGATACCACAGGGAAGCAAACAGAGAGATGCGGAATACAGGACTTTTACAGGACAGTAATCTAGTTTCTTCTACAAGTCAGTGGATCCAGCCTTGGAGACATGTACCTGTAGTCCCAGCTACTTGGAAGGCTGAGGCAGAAAGATTGCTTGAGCCCAGGAGCTCTGGGCTGGAGTGTGCTATGTCAATGGGGTATCTGCACTAAGTTCGGCACAAGTTACGGCATCGATATGGTAACCTCCTGGGAGCAGGGGGCCATCAGATTGCTTAAGGAGGGGTGAACTGACCCAGGTTGGAAATGGAGCAGGTCGGAACTCCTGTGCTTATGAGCAGTGGGATCATGCGTGTGAATAACCACTGCACTACATCCTGGGAAACATAAGAACGCTTCTCTTGCCGGGTGCGGTGGCTCACGCCTGTAATCCCAGAACTTTGGGAGGCCGAGGTGGGTGGATCACGAGGTCAAGAGATCGAGACCATCCTAGCCAACACAGTGAAACCCCGTCTCTACTAAAAATACAAAAAAATTAGCCGGGCGTGGTGGCACGCGCCTGTGGTCCCAGCTACTCGGGAGACTGAGGCGGAAGAATCGCTTGAGCCCAGGAGGCGGAGGTTGCAGTGAGCGGAGATTGCACCACTGCACTCTGGCCTGGTGACAGAGCAAGACTCTGTCTCAAAAAAAAAAAAAAAAAAAAAAAGAACGCTTCTCTTAAAAATAAATCAGTGGTATGAAAAAGTGAGGAACAAAAGATGAAGGACTGCTTTAGATACTATGTGACATCATAAACCTACTGGAAAAAAATATTTTAAGGCAATGAGGGAAATTTGACTAAGGACTGAGCATTAGATGAAACCAAGGAATTAATTTTGTCGTGATAATGGCTTTATTTTTATGTAAGAAAATATTCACATTTTTCAGATGTGACATATGTAAGGGAGAAATTTGCTTTAAAATACTTCAGCAAAAATAGACAAAATAGATGAAGAAAGTGACATTATCTCTCTACTTTTGCATCTGTTTAGAAATTTTCATAATAAAACACTTTTGCCCCTCCAACAATTCCTCCTCTCAGTTAGAAAAAATATTCAAAGTCAACCAACACCTTGATCTCTGAGGTCCTGCTTGATCTAGTCTCTGTCTACCTCTCTCACCTCATCTTCCATTCTCCCACTGTTCATTCCACTCCAGCCAGTTACCAGGCCGTCTTGCTGTTCCCTAAAAATGCCAGGTAGATTCCTTCTCAGGGGTTTTGTCTGTACTGGTCCCTTTGCTTGGACTGTTCTTCCCCAGTGGCAGCTGGCTGCCTCACTTCATTCAGATCTCTATCCCAATAATACATTTCCAGGAAGGGTCTTCATCAGCACTCCAGCTGAAGCAGGACTCCCACTGAGCCCTTGATTTTTCTTCATGGCACATATCACCACCTAATAGTGTGGCTTGCTTACATGATTGATTGTCTGCCTCCCCCAACTCGAATGCAAACTCTCTGAGGGCAGAGTCTTTGTTTTATTCAGTGCTGCAATCCCAGCATCTATTAGGCTGGTGCAAAAAGCAATTCTTTTTTTTTTTTTTTTTTTTTGAGATGGAGTCTTGTTCTATCACCCAGGCTGGAGTGCAGTGTTGTGATCTCGGCTCACTGCAACCTCCACCTCCTGGGTTCAAGCGATTCTTCTGCCTCAGCCTCCCGAGTAGCTGGGACTGCAGGTGTGCGCTACCATGCCTGGCTAATTTTTGTATTTTTAGTAGAGATGGCTTTTCACCATGTTGGTCAAGCTTGTCTCAAACTCCTGACCTCATGATCAGCCAGCCTCGGCCTCCCAAAGTGCTAGGATTAGAGATGTGAGCCACCACGCCTGGCCTTAGCGCAAAGGTAATTCTATTAGGTTGCACCAACCTAATAGGAACAGTGCCTGCCACTTAGTAGGAACTCCATATGCATTTGTTAAAATAACAAAAGAACAGGGAAGTGATCACTTGAAAGCACTGGGTGGAACTGCTAATCCTCTGCCAACATCTTGTACTGTAATGACCTGTGTATGTCATATGTGGTGTGAGATATCTCGGAGATCTTAGGGAGGACTTGTTTGCACAGATGCTTTTGGGCGTGTTACCTGGCTCACCTCCAGGCAGTTGGTTTGTAAAGGGGGTGGAGCCCTCCTCCAGCTGTCAGCATGACTGCTCTGTTTTCTGACTCACCAGTTCCCCTGTCCAAGGCCATCCCTAAGCTCTGTTTTCTTCCAGTTACTGGGGAAAACTAGGAAAACTGGTTTGTTGAGAAAGCACCACCAGATCTTGGGAGCCACGTGTAGGCTCTGAATGTTTTTAGTTCTTCCTCAGACATCATGCCTTGAGACTGTGGGTGGTTTATGCTGTGGAGGCCTGAAAGAGTGGGTTCCCTGTGACAGTTGGACCTGGTAGAAGCAGTGAGTCTGAAGGTCTCTTTCCTTCCCTTGACAAGGAACCCTCCAACCTCTCTCCCTTGTCCCTCTTGATACTTTCTTGTTATGCAGCGACAGGATAAAGTCAGCTGGGCCTGTGGCACCTGAGGGGAAGCCTGTTGAGGGATGCCTGAGCAGAGGCCCCATTCAATTCCTTTCAGCTCAACAAATGCTAAGGGACTTTGACCACTGATTTTGCTTCACATGAGGATAATAAGTGTTGTGCCGTTGGGTTGGAGTCTTGCTTGAGCCTAGACGCACCAGGGTCGAGGAAAAAGCTTTGTAGGCTCTGAGGAGGGCCTCTCTGTTTTCTCTTAAGGGAAGAGGCCACAAAGGAGCTACAAGCAGAGGGACTCTAAATCCTGAGCCCATTTTCAGAGAGTCCCTTCGGTGTTTCTATTATTTTTATGGTTTGATCATTTAAATGAAACTCTTTAATCTAATTAGAATATATTTAGGTATGCAACATGACATTATAGCTCTTTCCCTGTAACACCATTTATTGAACAATCTACCTCTTCGTTATTTGTGAGGCATCCTTTATCCTGTATTCAGTGTGTGTGTGTGTGTGTGTGTGTCGCGTGTGCATACACAAATATATATATATGTTATTTTGACTGTTTATTCTTTCAGATGAATTTTAGAATAAATTTCTTAAATTTCAGACAAAACCCTGTTTGTATTTTATGTACATTAAACATTCAATTTAATTTGCAAATAATAGCTTCACAGCATTGAATTGTCTCATCCAGGAACATGGTGTAAATCTCTCTGTTTATTCCCACATTCCTTTATGTATCTCATTAATGTTTGTAGATCTTTTTCCCATTGTGTTTTCTAATCTGGTTGTTATTGGTATATAGGAAAAGTTGATTTTTTGTGTATATTACCTTGTATTTAGCCACTTGACTGAACTCTCTTATCAATTCTAACAATTTCCCAGCTTCTCTTGAGATTTAAAGTAAACAACCACATTGTTTGCAAATAACTTATAGCTTACTGGTTTCTGGGCCAAGTTCAGACATTAGGCTATCATAAAGTAAACTCAAATATTATTGGCACCATATAATAATACATTGTAATTTGTTCCTGAAGACTCATCTCACACTATAAAAATACCAAAATTGATAATGAAAATAAATGAAAAGAAAATCCAAATATATTATTTTAAAAACTCTTATTAATTATGTAAAACCAAACACTCAATAAAAATGCTACATCCTAGATGTGGCTTTTGGATTGACTAGCCTAAAAAAAGAAATACTTCTTTTGGAGGATTATTTTTTCTCAGAGACTGGACTATCTCAAATGCCTTGAAATATACATCCATTGTGAACATATGAAAAACTACTGAATTTGTACACTTTAAAAGAATGAATTGTATAGTGTATTAGTCTGTTCTCATGCTGCTAGTAAAGACATACCCAAACTGGGTAGTTTATAAAGGAAAGAGGTTTAATTGACTCACAGTTCAGCATGGCTTGGGAAGCGTCAGGAAACATTACAATCATGATGGAAGGGGAAGCAAACATATCCTCCTTCACATGGCAGCAGGAGAGGAGAAGAATGAGTGAAGGGGGCAAAAGTGTAAGGTCTTTTAGGCCACTGAGTGCACCATGGATGGCATGGTAGCCTCCGTGACCTGCATGTACATTCCAGATGAATTCCTGAAACTAGAAAGTCTGAAGTAACTGGAAGAACCAGAAAGGAGAAGAAATGATCAATCCCTGTGGTGCCTAATTAACTTTGAGACATTCTTTTATTGTTCCTCATTCCTGCCTCAACTGATAAGGCAACTGGACTTTGTAACCGACCTTGATCAACCTCGTGACTCTAGACCCTACGACCCCCTCCATCTTGCCAAAAACTGTCCTGAACTGTAACTTCTGTAACTTTCCACTGCCTACCCCCAAACCTATAAAACCAACTGCTATCCCACTGCCCTCTGCTGACTTTTTTTCGGACTCGGGCCGCCTGCACAGGTGAATAAACAGCCATGTTGCTCACATAAAGCCTGTTTAGGGGTCTCTTCATTCAAAGTGCGTATTTAACAAAATCCCCTTATAAAACCAGATCTTGTGAGAACTCACTCACTGCCACAAGCACAGCATGAAGGGTAACCACCCCCATGATTAAATTACCTCTGGGAACTGTAATTCAAGATGAGATTTGGGTAAGAACACAGCCAAAGTATCATTCTGCCCCTGGCCCCTATCAAATCTCATGTCCTCGATTTCAAAACACAACCTTGCCCCTCAAACAAACAGTCCCCAAAGTTTTTTTTTAATTTATTTATTTTTATTTTTTTAAAAGACAGAGTCTTACTCTGTCACCCAGGCTGGAGTGCAATGGTGTGATTTTGGCTCACTGCAACCTCTGTCTCCTGAGTTCAATAGATTCCTGTGCCTCAACCTCCAGAGTAGCTGGGATTACAGATGCCCACTACCATGCCTGGCTAATTTTTGTATTTTTAGTAGAGATGGGGTTTCACCATCTTGCCAGGCTGGTCTCAAACTCCTGATCTCAGGTGATCCACCCACCTTGGCCTCCCAAAGTGCTGAGATTACAGGGGGTGAGCCACTGCACCTGGCTGTTCCAAAGTCTTAACTCATTCCAGTCTTAAAAATCTAAGTTCAAAGTCCCATCTGAGACAAGGCAAGTCTCTTCTGGGTGTATAGGCATTGGGTAAATACACGTGTTCCAAATGGGAGAAATTGGACAAACAAAGGTGCTACAGGCTCCATGGGACTCCGAAATCCAATTGGGCAGTCATTAAACCTTAAAGTTCCAAAATGATCTCTTTTGACTCCATGTCTCACATCCAGATCATACTGATAGAAGAGGTGGGCTCCTATAGTCTTGGGCAGCTCTTCCCTGTGACTTTGCAGGTCCAACTCCCCTCCTGGCTTCTTTCACAGGCTGGTATTGAGTGTCTGTGGCTTTCCAGGTGCATGGTGCAAGCTGTGGGTGGATCTACAGTTCTGTGGTCTGGAGGATGGTGGCCCTCTCTCACAGCTCCACTAGGCAGTGCTCTGGTGGGGACTCTGGTTGGGGCTTCAACCCCACATTTCCCTTCTGCACTGCCCTAGCAGAGGCTTTCCATGAGGGGCCCTGTTCCTACGGCATACTTCT
The DNA here is from genome assembly GCA_036589455.1 of Ateles fusciceps. Classification (NCBI taxonomy): domain Eukaryota; kingdom Metazoa; phylum Chordata; class Mammalia; order Primates; family Atelidae; genus Ateles; species Ateles fusciceps. The sequence goes on along the minus strand of JAZHEH010000426.1, from coordinate 108,896 downwards.
GCCTAGACATGCAGGCATTTTCATACATCCTCTGCAATCTAGGTGGAGGTTCCCAAATCTTGATTCTTGACTTCTGTGTACCCACAGGCCCAACACCACATGGAAGCTGCCAAAGCTTGGGGCTTGCACCCTCTGAGGCACAGCCTCAGCTGTACCTTGACCCCTTTTAACCACAGCTGGAGCAGCTAGGACGCCAGGCACCAAGTTCTTATACTGCACACAGCACAGGGGCCCTGAGCCCAGCCCACGAAACCATTTTTTCCTCATAGGCCTCTGGGCCTGTGATGGGAGGGGCTGCTGCTAAGGTTTCTGGCATGCCCTGGAAACATTTCCCCATTGTCTTGGTGGTTAACATTTGAATCCTTGTTATTTATGCCAATTTCTGCAGTGGGCTTGAATTTCTCCCCAGAAAATGGGTTTTTCTTTTCAGTCGTATTGTCAGGCTGCAAATTTTCCAAACCTTTATGCTGTGTTTCCTCTTGAACATTTTGCCACTTAGAAATTTCTTCCACCAGATACCTCAAATCATCTCTCAAGTTAGAGTTCTGCAGATCTTTGGGTCAGAGGCAAAATGTCACCAGTCTTTTTGCTAAAAGCATAGCAAGAATCACATTTACTACAGTTCCCAACAAGTTCCTCATCTCCATCTGAGACCATCTCAACCTGGACTTCGTTGTCCATATCACTATCAGAATTTTGGTCAAAACCATTCAATAAGTGTCTAGGAAGTTCCAAATTTTCTCACCTTCCTGTCTTCTGAGCCCTCCAAGTCTCTAGGAAGTTCCAAACTTTCCCACCTTTTCCTGTCTTCTAAGCCCTCCAAACTGTTCCAGCCTCTCCCTGTTACCCAGTTCCAAAATCACTTCCACATTTTTGGGTATCTTTACAGCAGGGCCCCACTCTCTGTGGTGCCAATTTGCTGTATTAGTACATTCTCACGCTGCTAATAAAGACATACCTGAGACTGGGTAATTTATAAAATTTTATAATTTATAAACCTCTTTAGGTTTAATTGATTCACAGTTCAGCATGGCTGAGGAGGCCTCCAGGAAATTTACAATCATGGCAGAAGGGGGAAGCAAACACATCCTTCTTCACATGGCAGCAGGAGAGAGAAGTGCCCAGCAAAAAGGGGGAAAAGCCACTTCATAAGGCCATCAGATCTTGTGAGAACTCACTATCATGAGAACAGCATAGAGGGTAACTGCCTCCATGATTAAATTACCTCCCATTGGGTCTCTCCCACAATACGTGGGGGCTATGGGAACTACAATTAGAGATGAGATTTGGGTGGGGATACAGCCAAACCATATTATATGGTCTGTATATTATATCTCAACCAAAAAAGAAATACAAGACCTCAAAGTTTGGAAAGAGAGATGTCATTTTTCTGCTAAATATTCCTCAGATTAAACACAGGCATTCTTATTACTATCAGGACCCTCCAGGTGTATTTTGTAACAAGGTAATCTCTCCGGAAAGTTTTTGTTATCAATGAGGTGTGTAATGACACATAGTAAATATTTGGAGCAAGGTAATTTCTATAGCAACTCTTACAATGATCCCTTGCTTGCCTATTTCAATCACATTTTATGGCTGAATTCTTTTAGAGAATATAACAATTCAACCATCTCTGCTTTATAGTTAGGCCTTGATTTGTATTTCTTAGTATTGTGTATTTGTGACAGCATTAGATTATAAAAAAGTCTTGTTCCATTGATATTAGACACTTGTTTGCAAATAGTAGCTTTCCTCTCAATGATTTCAGTTAACTTTGCCAGGAACTTCAATGCTTCTGTGCAGGGACCTGCACGTGCCCCTGTCCCAATTTATGGGACTGGTTACAGCAACCAGTTCTCTTTCTGTAGTTGTTAAACTGGAAATACATTTTGCTCAGAATAAAATGTCTTTCTTTGATATTTCACTCTGCCTACTTTTATATGTTCTTGTTATTTTGTTTTTCTTTTTTATACCTCATAGCATTTTAAGTACATTTGATTACTTTTATATGTTCTTAAGAGAGACAATGTTTTTGTTAAAATTGTTGCCTGGCTCATTATGTGTTCATGGAGTCAAAATTCAAAATTTTAAGTCACAGTTCTCTTGATATTTTATTGATTTGACATTTCTTTTCTTATATATTGGGAAGGGTGTAAGTTTTAGATATTTTCAGCGGCTTTACTTGTAATAGCCAAACAACTGGAAACAATCCAGATGTCTTTCAATGGATAAGTGATTAAACAAACTCTGGTGTGGGCCAGCCATGGAAAACTACCAGCCAACGCAAAGGAATGAACTGTGAATACATTATAATTTAAATCTTTAAGGGCATTATGCTTAGTGAAAAAAGACAATCTCAAAATATTACATAGTGTATGATTCCATTTGTGTAATCCTTGAAATGACAAAGCTATAGAGATGGAAAGTAGATGAGTGATTACCAGGGACAGGAACAAAGGTGGGGGTGTGTAGTTATATAGGGGTAATATGAGGAAGTTCCTCTGGTAATAAAACAGTCCTATATCATGATGGTCATGGGAAGTTACATGAATCTATTTATGGGATCAAATTGCATAGACACACATACATATGTGAGTGTAAAAACAGTGAAAACGGAGTAAGTTTTAACAGTATTGTACCAGCATCAATTTCCTATTTTGATATTGTACTACAGTTGCATATGATGTCACCATTGTGGAAAGCTGGATAAAGGATTCAAGGGACTCTAATTTTGCAACTACCTGTAAATCTACAATTGTTTCAAAATAGAAAGCGTTTAAAAGTTTTTATTGTGATTTTTTTTTTTTTTTACTTTAAAATAGCTCACACTTTTTCCCTTAAAACTAAATGGCTAAGTTTTTTTAAACACTGCTCTTTCTCATTGAGATAGAATTCACATACCATAAACTTCACCATTTTAAAGTGTCCAGTTTAGTGGTTTTAGCATATTTGCAAGATTGTGCAACCACCATTATCTAATTCCAGAACATTTTCATCTCACCCCCAAAAGAAACCCCTACCCATTAGCTGTCATTCTCCTTTCCTTTCTTCCTTCACAATCTCTGGTAACCACTAATTTATTTTCTTCTTTTCTTTCTCTCTCTCTCTCTCTGCCCATTCTGGACATTTCATAGAAATAGAATTATATAATATATTGACCTTTTGTGTCTGTCTTCTTTCACTTACCGTAATGTTTTCAAGGTTCATCTGTTTTGTAGGATGTATCATTACTCCATTTATTTTTATTGCCAAATAGTATTCCATTGTATGGATAGACCCCAATACATTTATCCATTCATCAGTTGCTAGACCTTTGGATTGTTTGCACTGTTTTGCTATTAGGAATAATTCTGCTGTAATCATCTGTGTACAAGTTTTTGTGTGACCATATGTTTTAAATTTGGGGAGTATATAACTAAAAGTAGAATTGCTGGGTCATATGGTAACTCTACACTTAACTCTTTAAGGAACTGTGAAACTGTTTTCCAAAGTGGCTGCACCATTTTACCATCAGCAATGCCCGAGAGTTCCAGTTTCTCCAAATCCTAACTGATACTTGCTTTGTTTATCTTGTTTTGTTATAGTCATCCTAGCAGGTGTAAAATGGTATCATGGTGGTTTTGATTTGCATTTCCCCTAATGATTAATGATTTTGAGCACTTTTTCTTTTCTGTTAGAGACAAGGTCTCACCCTGTCACCCAGACTGGAGTGCGGTGATGGTGATGATTGTAGCTCACTGCAGCCTTGAACTCCTGGGATCAAGCAATCCTCCCACCTCAGCCTCCTTGGTAGCTGGGAATACAGGAATGCACCACCACACCTGGCTAATTTTTCAATTTTTTGCAGAGATGGGATCTCACTATGTTGCCCAGGCTGGTCTCGAATTCCTGGGCTCAAGCAATCCTCCCACCTGGGCCTCCCAAAGTGCTGGGATTACAGGCATTAGCCACCACATCCAACCCTTACTTTTTCATTTGTATAGCTTCTTTGGAGAAATGTGTATTTAAATCCTTTACTTATTTTTAAAATTGGGTTATCTTTCAGTTGTTGAGTTATAAGAATTCTTTATTTTGGCTCCTAAACTCTTATGAGATACACGATTTGCAGATATTTTCTCCCGTTCTGTGGGTTGTCTTTTCACTTTCTTAATGATGTCCTTTGAAGCACAAAAGTGTTTAATTATTATGGAGCTCCAACTTATCTATTTTTTATTTTGTTGTTTGTGCTTTTGATGCCGTGTCTACAGAAGCCATTGTCGAATCCGAGATTATGAAGCTTTTACACCTATGCTTTCTTCCCTGAGTTTAATAGTTTTAACTTTCACTTTAGGTCTTTGATCCATTTGAGTTAATTTTTGTGCACGGTATGAGGTAAGGTCCAACTTTATTTTTCTGCATGTTGATGTCCAGTTATCCCAACATTGTTTGTTGAAGACTATTTTTTCCCGCATTGAATTGTCTTGGTACCCTAGGTAAAAATCAATTGACCTTCTGTGTTCTCAATTCCATTCTATTGATATAGAAAGGTTTTTTTAATTAATCAATTATTTTCCTTGAGGCCTAATATAGGACCACTGTGAGTAGAATCCGTGCCATTTTTGCCCACACTTATGCACTATTTTTGGTGGAGTGCCATGGGACCTCATTGAGGAAAATGAAGCTGAAAAATGAGTCTCCAGAAAATGAGGAATGGGACATGGAGTGGTGCATTGGAGAGAACTTTGGTTTGGAATTAGTAAGACCTGGATTTGAATGCTAGTTCTATCCAAAGTTGCGTGGCTTTGGGCAAGTTACCTAACCTCTAGGAGCTTTAGCTGCTAGAAATGGAGGTGATGACAATCTCAGTCTCACTGGGCTTATGTTTAGTGTTAAGAGACAGCGGTTGTAAAAGCAATGTCATGGTCCCTGGAACATAGTAGGGACTTGACATCAAGCAGACTTACAGTAGGTACATGGTCTTGTGGTTCCCTCCCTTCTGACATAGGGTGGTTATGTGGGATCAGGAAGGTGGGCTACCCAGCGGGTACCTGTGCCAGTTCCCATGTTTCTGCTCCTGTCTCCTGCACTGGGCAGCAGCTATGGTTCCATTCCCCCTATTTTTTCTGTCAGGGGAAGTATGAAGGGTAGATAAAGAACAGGAAAATGGCTCTCCACAGAGCAGCTTTCTGGCCAGAAGGGAAAATCTTCCCCAGAAGGGAAGCCCAATAGCGAACCACAGAGTAATAGGAAATAGAGGCATCCTGTTCATATGTCTAGAGCTTTATTTTCAAAGAAGAAACAATGTAACTGTATTGCCAATCTAGAATCTATCACAACTGTGGGAATTCTGTCTGCTTGGACCAGGCAGCTACAGTTCAGGTCCCTGGTTTACCTTGTGGCAGTCCCCCAAGTTGTAAGGAAAGGACCAGGAGGAAACAAACTATCTCTTGTTACAAATAAAGTTTCTAAGTCTAAACCTAAAACGTGACGGTGAACTAAGGTTTAGGAGAAAGGGGCACAGTATTCTTTTTTTTTAATTTTTTTAATTTTTTGTTCTTGGGGCACAGTATTCTTTGTGATCAGAGAGTTGGCTGGAGTGATTCATAAAACTCCCAAACTGGGTTGTTGCCCTAGAATAACCAGGGGTGATAGAGCCAACTCCTCTGGCTGGCCAGCCCTCCCCCTGCCCCTCTGGTTTTCTCCTAAGCCTGCCTTAGAGCTACCTGGGAGAGGACTCTATTGCTAGAACTAATAATTTCCAAGCCAGAAATTATTTAATAAAATCAGAGTTCTAGCAATAGGATGTAAGCTCTCTCATCCTTACAATCCTTCCCTCTCCCCCGAATTCTTCTTTTCCCGTGGCTCTACTTGGATCCCATGGCTTTGGGGGTTCATTAATGGGGAACGTGGATCCTGCTATATAATTGTCAGCTCTTGGGTCTCGGGGAGGCCATATTCGACTTTGTGTTGGTCAAAGAGCTTGCGCAGGGCACTGATGTAGAGTGCATGATACTTGTCCACTGTCTTCTGGCTTGGCCTCTCAATCTTGGGAATTGGCAGGGGCTCCCCAACTATGAAAAAAGAAAAGAGACAAACATCAGAGTCCCCCCCCTCAACTCGAACTACCCATCCCTCACTGGGGAGCCATGCACTGAAACTCAATATCTGGCTTTCCTCCCCCTTCCTTCATTCTTACCCTTTTGCTCCAGCCTCATCCTGGCGATTGCTTCTCTGATCATCTAATCAAACCCATGCTCAAGAGAATACAAGCAAGCTCAGGAGAGTGGTGACAGAATGTGTGTGAATGGTGATGCTCTTGTGGCAGTTGCTGATGTCACATCCATGAATGGCCACAACTCTTATCTGTTTAGTTGTCCTACCCACACTGCTCTCAACCATACCCATTACCCATCCCAGATGTGAGTTTGGTCCCCAGGGACTTGATGGATGACTTAAAGGGTGTGGGAAGTGAATGAAGAACCAGGCCATCTGGAGATATTGGAAAGCTCACCAACAGTGGTAATGGGCCAATTGAAAGGCAGGAAGCCCCAGGATCCACGAGTGAAGCCCCGGCCATGGAAGGTACAGAAACTTAGTCCGAAGATTTTTTGACTGCGTCCTGTAAGATGTTTTGGAACAACCTTGGCCACGTGCCCTCAGGGAAGATCTCATGATTGAAAACCTCATTCTCACCAAAGGAATAGGAAGGGACAAGGTATGCCCTGCAAAGAGAGGAACAGGGAGTGTGAGTCTCTGAGGAAGCTCCCCAGAAAAATCCTCTCCAAGGTGGGAAACCTTTCCAACCACCCCATTGTAGAACAAGAACCTAAGCACCCAAATATCTCCAGCCACATGTCCCATTCCTGCCATGCCCCACTTTTCCAGCTGAACTCTCTCAGGGTACCTGCTGCTCTGCCTTCTCCTATGATAGGAAGAAACTAATCTCAAAAGCTCTGTCTTCATTGCATCCAGCATCCAGAGTGTTCTTTGCAAACTGCATATCTGGACATACCACTCCTCTCAAATTCTTCTAGGGCTCCTCAATTTGCAGCATCCTCCTTCAATATGGCCTTTATGGTCTAGCCTTCCCTCCCTGGCTAGCTTTTCCTCTCCCCCACTCTTTCCTTACAATCTGCTTAGCCATATTAAATGTGCCTCGTACTCTGTCTTCTAAGTGTCTTTGTACATTCTGCTCCCTCTGCGAAAGTGCCTTCTCTCTATCTTCATGTGGCTCATTCAGTTTTGTGCTCAGTCTCAATTTCATCCCCTTGAAGAAACTTTGTTTGACCACCTCAGTTCCCCCAGTGAGGATTAGGTACCCCTCATCTAGTGCTTACCTCTCTTCTACACTAATACTGCCCCAACCCTGTATTACAGTCATCTCCTTACCCGTACGACTCCCCCCGTAGACAGCAAGCCAATCAAAGGCAAGAACTGGGTCATATTTATCTTTGACTCCCTAGGCCCTGACATAGCGCCTGACATGCCATAGGTCTTCACTGAATGCCTGGGTTCTTTCTCCTTTTTGTTCTGCCTGGTAGCTCCTACTAATATTTCAATTCACAATTCAGATGTTACCCGCCTATGAAACCTCTACTCTGGGTCAAGATCTTTCCATAAATTCATGCTCACATAGCACTCTGTACACATTTCCATTTATAGTGCTCCATTTATTTAACAAATATTAAGTTCTTTCTATGTGCCAGCACCGTTTTAGGCCCTGGAGATGCATCAGTGAATACAATGGATTTTTAAAAATTCCATCTTCATGGAACTTACCTTTTTTGGGAGGAAGACAATAAACATTGAAAATAGTAGGTAAACAAATAAATGATATAGATGATCTATAAGAAGATAAGTGTAACAGGGAGAAAATAGAGCAAGATGGTCAGATAACTGTATTGAGAAGAGACTTTTTTTTTTTTTTGAGATGGAGTCTCGCTCTGTCACGCAGGCTGGAGTGCAGTGGCGTGATCTCGGCTCACTGCAACCTCCGTCTCCCAGGTTCGGAGATTCTGCTGCCTCAGCCTCCCAAGTAGCTGGGACTACAGGCACATGCTGCCACGCCTGGCTAATTTTTTGGTATTTTAGCAGAGACGCAGTTTCACCATGTTGCCCAGGCTGGTCGCGAACCCCTGGGCTCAGGCAATCTGCCTGCCTCAGCCTCCTAAAGTGCTGGGATTATAGGTGTGAGCCACCACATCCAGCTGAGAAGAGACATTTGAGCAAAGACTTGAAGGAGGTAAAGGAATGAGCCAAGCAGTCATTTGGAGGAATAGTGTTCCAGGTACAGGGAACAGCTAAAGCAAAGACCCTAAGGCAGGAGTGGGTGGCCTGCTTGAGGGACGGCAAAGAGGCCAGTGTAGCTGTGATGGAGTGAGAAAACGGGGAGAGGAGTGAGTGATGAGGACAGAGAGGCAGCTAAGACCAGATTATTCAGCGTCTTGCAAGCCACCGTAAGGACTTTAGCTTTTACTCTGAGTGACACGGGAGCCACTGGAGCATTTTGAGTAGTGAGATGATCTGACTCATGCTTAACAGGATCATCCTGACTGAAGCTGGGAATAGACTCTTGCAGGTGGAGGAGTGGGAATAGTTGCAGGAAGAGCAGTTAGAAGTGTCGTAATCATCCAGGGAAAGAGATGATGATAGTAAGCCAGGGGGTGGTAGTCTAGGTAGTAAGTGGCTGGATTCTGCATGTATTTGGTAATTATATGCGCATGGGTCTGTCTTCTTCCATACTGGACTCTGAGTTTGCGAGGACCAGGTGTTACTTACTTTTATGTCCTACATGCCTAGTACTATGCCTGACATAGAGTGGGTGTTCAATAACTGCTGAATGAATGCAGTCTATTTCTCAAACCAGATTGTATGCTCTTTGGGTGCATGTCTTATTCATCTTTTTGATCCTCACAGCATCAAAGCTAATGCCTCCCTTGCAGTTGGTAGATTCTCAGGGACTCTCAGTTGACAGGTTGATATAGAGTGAGGCCCCCACCTTCCTAGACCTCCAGCCTACCAGGCCAAAGGGCAGAAAGTAAAAGGTTTTCTTCTGCTGTTCTTTCTCCAACTTCAAGTAAGAAAAGTACCCACTGAAATGTATCTAGAGGCCCAAACATGCCCAAGGCACAATATTAAGGGGTAGACAGAAGGAATTAGAGTGAAGATGGGGGCCTTCTAACAGGTTTCCCAGGGAGGGACCATTCTGGAGAGGGCTACAGAGGGCCTATGGCACCCTGACAAGAGAGCACTAAAACCTAGGAACCCACCCTGTCTTCAGTGCCAACTTCACAAAACCTTTACGCTGCTTGAGGTAGAGAGTGGAGGTTCCTGGCCGGCACAGGAGAGCTTCAGCAGCTCCACCCACCACAATAACCACAGCATTGCCTGAGCCTTTCTGGGTCAGCAAGTACTTCAAGGCTGACCTACTCACGGGGCACACACCTGTGAAACCAAAGAGTCAAGTGGTAGAAAACACTTCATGGCTGAGGATGGGGTAAGGGGTTTTCCTAGGCTCTTCCTGTTGGAGACAGTTCTTCTGTTTTCTGACTATTGTTTCTACCTTTCTGTCTCTGACCTTTATGTCCTGGGTTATGACTGTCCTTGCCTAAGGTTGGTCCTTAGGGTCAGGTGTTTGCCTTGGGGGTCTGTGCTACTGCAGTTGGGTCTATACTGAGTTTCTCTGCCTCCTACCATCCATAGCCTACTATATTTCAGATCGGTTGTATCTAAGCACACCTCATCCCTCTCTACCCATGAAGCACAGCCATCTTGCACTCTGCCCAGGCTGACAACACTGGAGATCCTCCAGACTTCTCTCCTCCAGAGGTAATCGAGACTAGCCATCACCAACCTGCTTCCCTAAGAGTGACCTGCCAAAGGGGGAGCCATGGCTGGGGTTTCTGGAGAGTAGCCAGACCCCTGAGCCTGCCCAAGCCAAACTGAAATGTAGATGAATAATGGAATGCGAATGACACCCTGTTGTTTAATAACAATCATCTAGCCTTTCTCATTTCTGTCTCCCATCTTTGCCCTGCGCTCACCTTCTATTCTCTACTGGGACGGCAGAAATTCCCTCCAGGCTTTAGCCATTCAGAGACATTCCTGCTCCAGGGCCATGCTAACCTCAGAGCAGAGTAGAAGCATCCTCTGGTCCCTCCAGAGAAATGTATCTTACCTTTTCATGTTTGGCTTCAGTTGTTTTTTGGTGTCCAGAAGGATGACTATTCGTCCAGAGAGAGGGACATTTGTCACGGTGCCCTGGCTTGAAGCTGACCATGGGGAAGTTGTTCTGGATACTCTGAGGAATGCCTATCCTTTATCCTTTGGCATTTTATGCAAGTGTGAAGGGGTTCCCAGGAGATAAAAGCCACGGACTAGGAGGGTGTTAGCTAGTATGATAGATTTCAAAATGTTTTTAAGACACCATGGTGTACAAATGACAGGCCCAAAGAGGCCAGCCGACATCCTAGAGAGAGCCTGGTAAAGTTTGCCTGAGCGATCCCATTCACAACTGCTTTCCCCTGCATTTGTGTTTAATTCCTGGCTTTCATCCTCGGATTTCCACTTTGGCATTGGTCCTGAATTCTAGCCTTCTGGTTCTCCCTCTGAAAAAAGTACTGCTGACTCTTATGAATGCCTGTAACTTCCCCTGCTGCCCAGTGAAACCCTGCTCCCAGGTCTTGGACAGAAACTAATGCTTAGCTACATACTCCTGTTACTGGCCCAGGGTGCTCTGGACTCGTTTTCTATCATGTATGCTTCAAGCAGGGAGTGATTGTCAGGACTTATTGGGGTTGCAGCTCTGAAGTAGGTCAAAAAATAGAATTAATTATTTCTTATACTCACCCATTGACATCACGTATTGTCGCACAATTGGGATCCAAAATATCCCTTCCAAGGTCCCTAAAAAGGGAGTGATGGATGGGAAAATCGGAGCAATGCCAGTGGCCTCAGTGGCAAAGTTGATGAAGACACCAAAAGAGAAAATGCCATGGGGGTGACTGGCAATGATGTAGTTGTGTTGGGGAGAAAGGTCATGAGTCTTCACCAGCTGTTAGAGGGAGATTGAGTCAGAGCATTGGCTACAAAGGAGGAGAGGAATGATGTGTGGACTCAAATCCCAGCAGGTAGCCTGTTTCCCTCCAAGAGCCCCCAGTCCCTGTTCACTGGGATGTCGTTATTGTCATAGGATTGCCAGGGCTCACGATGGTCAGAGAGGCTGACTGGGTCTGCCACTGCAGGAGAGGCTGCCATCCACCTGTCTCCCCCACCTGCCCACCTATCTTGGGCCCTTGCTCTGCTTTACGACTCTGGGCCTCGACATTCACTGCTGACCACCAAAACCTCTGAAAACCTGGAGCTGAGTAGGGAACAAGAGTCTGGGCAACAGGGACTGAGGGCACCCAGAAGAAGGGTAGTCACCTTTATTGGGAAGTAATTTTGGAAATACTTCCAGAGGGTCCAGTTTCGTACCCAAGCTGAACGCCTGCCACCTGTGGGTACAGAAGGGAAGGTAAGAGTACGTAGGGCATTGCAGTCCCTCTACCTCTCCCAAAAAAGGAGAGTTCTGCCTGCAGTCCTTAGGTCGCAGGAGGGGCCTCCTTCTGACACCTCAGAACTCTGAGTACTGTCCCTGAATCCAATCCCCAGGACATAGGAAGCCCCTGCTCCGCTAGAGCTGACCGGAAAGGTGACAGGAAAACAGTCTGAGGAGACCTCAACCTCATAATTCTTCCTGAGCAGCCTGGTAGAGACCTCTGTCCCTGCTGAGTTTTGCTCTCTGTTCTCCCTCCCCGTCCTTTCCTTCTCCCCCTACCCTGAGTTCTCCCCCGTGTCCCTCCACCTCCCTCTGCCTGTGCTTCCATCCTTGGCCCAAACAGGACCACCATTGTGCCCCTGTCTCTTACCTTGACTGTGGGTGTTCCAGTCATAGGCGAGCCAGGTTAAGGAGAGCACAGCCAAAGACCAGAACTTACTGAACAGCAGAAAGTAGGGTATAAGGAGAATGGGAATAGCTCCTGAGGAGACACAAAGGGTTCAAGCCTTTTAGTTCCCTTCAAATTTTAGTATACCTCTCATAACCCCGCCCTCTGCTCTACACTACGGGAGCAGGGCTAGGCTGGTGTGGGACCCTTCTCTCCTTCCCCTCTCTTCCCTAACTCCTCACCCTCTACTTGTCTCTGTTGTGGTCTAGGCAGGCCTCTGAGCCCTTGGATCTGGGTCTCCTTGATGGCCAAACTCTCAACTGAAGAAAGAGCAGAACCATGGAGTTGGGGTCAAAGGACAGCACAGCTGGGCGAATGGGAAGAGAGCACATTGGGCTGGTAGCTGACATCCCCATTCCGGGACCTCTGGAAAGTCTGAAAGCTTGACCCTGTTTCCTTTGCTGAACTGCTAAGTCTGCATATTCCAGCAGAGAGGTTACCTGCAGTGTACAGGCTGTTTGATGCTGAAAAGTAAACACGGATTAAAAACCGTTCTACTAGGCCAGGTGTGGTGACTCTCTCCGGTAATCCTAGCAATTTGGGAGGCCAAAACGAGACGACAGCTTGAACCTAGGAGTTTGAGACCAGCCTGGGCAACAAAGCAAGACCCTATCTTTAAACAAACAAACCCCACAACAACAACAACAAACATTTTACTGTGTTCATTTTGTTCCATTCAAAAGTGTCACAAAGGTTCAGAAGGGGAAGTCTGTGTTAGTAAAATGGCCACAGCAGCCGGTAATTACAGACATGATACATCTTACAGCAGTGGGAATGAATTCCATTTAAAAATCTGCATTCATGAGAAAAGAAGGGCTAAGTCTATATATGGTTAATTTAAAAAGACAAAGCTAAGGGAATGACTTCTTTGACCAGGTACCATGTCACGGCAGATAAAAGTTTCAAAGAAGGAGAAGAAACTAAAGAGTTACCTTCCAGCTCTTTGTCTCTTGCGTTTTGGACATAAATGAAAATAACAGGAAAAGGCTGAGTGGACAGTGCTTTAAATAGTCATGTTGTGGAGCAGAAGAAACCTTTGTGCTAGGCTGAATTCCCCTGATAAGCACTGGTTGAGATGGTTGTTGTAAGCATTTGAATTAGACAGGAAAGAGTGGTGGGAGGAATTTTAACTTGCATTTTAACTTGCATTTCTCTAATAGCTAATGATGTGTAACAGCTTTTCATGTGCTTGTCTGCTTTCTATATATCCTCTTTGGTGAGGTGTCCATTCAAATCTTTTGCCCATTTTTCAATTGGGTTGTTTGTTTTCTTACTGTTGACTTTTGATAGTTCTTTATGCATTTTGGATGTAAGTTCTTTGTCTGCTATGTGATTTGCAAACACTTTCTCCTAGTCTGTGTCTATCTTTCATTCTTGTAACAGGGTCCTTTTTAGAGCAAAAGCTTTTAATATTGATGAAGTCCAATTTATTAATTTTTTTTTTAACAGATTGTGCTTTTGGTGTCAAACTGAAAGAACACTTTGCCTAATTTCATGTCATGAAGATTTTCTCCTGTTTCTTTTTCTTTCTTTTTTTTTTTTGGAGACAAGATCTGGCTCTGTCACCCAGACTGGAGTGCAGTGGCATGATCTCAGCTTGGCTCACTGCAACCTCCGCTTCCTGGGCTCAAGCGATCCTCCCACTTCAGCCTCCAGAGTAGCTAGGACTACAGGAGCATGCCACCACACCCAGCTAATTTATTTTCTATTTTTTTTTTTTTATAGAGACAGCATCTTGCTATGTTGTCCAGGCTAGTTTCAAACTCCTGGTCTCAAGTGATCCTCCTGCCTTGGCCTCCCAAAATTCTGGGATTACAGGTGTCAGCCACTGCACCTGGCCTCCCCTATGTTTTCTGCTAAACATTTTACAATTTTCATGTTTTACATTTAGATCTACAGTCCACTTCAAGTTAATTTTTTCCAGTTTTATGGAGGTATAATTGACAAATAAAAATAGTATATATTCAATGTGCACGATGTGATGATTTGACACAGGTATCCATTGTGTGATGATTACAACAATCAAATTAATCAGCATATCCACCATCATACATAGTTACATTTCCTGTGTGTTTGTGGCTGGAGGTGAGGACACTTAAGATCTCCCTTGGCAAATTTCAAGCATATAATACAGTATTATTAACTATAGTCACCATGCTGCTGTACATTAGATCCCCAGAACTTATTTTTTTTTTTTTTTTTTTTTTGAGATGGAGTCTCTCTCTGTCACCCAGGCTGGAGTGTAGTGGCGCGATCCCGGCTCACTGCAACCTCTGTCTCCCAGGTTCAGGTGATTCTCCTGCCTCAGCCTCCTGAGTAACTGGGACTACAGGTGCCCGCCACCACACCCGGCTCATTTTTGTATTTTTCTTTTCTTTTCTTTTTTTTTTGAGACAGAGTTTCACTCTTGTTGCCCAGGCTGGAGTGCAATGGCTTTCGTGTTTTTAGTAGAGACAGGGTTTCTCCATGTTGATCAGGCTGGTCTCCAACTTCCGACCTCAGGTGATCTGCCTGCCTCGGCCTCCCAAAGTTGCAACTATGTTCATCAGGGATATGGGCCTGTAATGTTCTTTTCTTGCACTATCCTTGCCTAGCTTTGGTATCAGGATAGTACTGGCATTGTAAAAGGAGTTTGGAAGTGCTACTGCCTTTTCAATTTTTTGGAAGGGTTTGAGAAGGATTGACATTAATTCTTTTTTTTTCATTTGGACACAGTTTCACTCTGTTGCCCAGGCTGGAGTGCAATGGCGTGATCTCGGCTCACTGTAACCTCCACCTCCCTGGTTCAAGCAATTCTTGTGCCTCAGCCTCCCAAGTAGCTGGGATTACAGGAGCATACCACCATGCCTGGCTAATTTTTGTATTTTCAGCATGTCGGCTAGGCTGGTCTCAAACTCACCATGTTGGCTGAGCTGGTCTCAAACTCCTGACCTCAGGTGATCTGCCTGCCTCAGCCTCCCAAAGTGCTAGGATTACAGATGTGAGCCACTGCATCCGGCCTGGCATTAATTATTTCAGAGCATGGTAAAATTCACCCATGAAGCTGTCTGGTCTTGCGCTTTTCTTTGTTGGGAGGTTTTTGATTACCGATTAAATCTCATTTGTCACTGATCTGTTTAGATTTTCTTCCTTCATAATTTATTCTTGCTAGGTTGTATGTGTCTAGAAACATATCCATTTCTTCTAGGTTATCCAATTTGTTGGCATATGATTGTTCATGGTAGTCTTTTTTTTCTTTTTCAGTGATCATGTCATGATCATGGTAGTCTTTTATGATCTTTTGTATTTCTGTGTTATCAGTTGTAATGACTCCTCTTTTATTTCTGATTTTATTTTATTTGATATTCTCTCTCTTTTCCTTGGTTATTGTAGCTAAGGGTTTGTCACTTTTTTTATCTTAGGGTTAGTTTATTTTTTTTCTAGTTTCATGGGATGCAAAGTTAGGTTATTGATTTGTGACATTTCTTTCTTCTTTATGTAGGTATTTATCATGATAAACTTTCCCCTTAGAACTGTTTTTGCTGCATTCTATTTGTTTTGGTATGATGTGTTTTCATTTTCATTTGCCTCAAGATACTTTCTGATTTCCACTTTTAACTTTAACATGAGATAAGAGACAAAAGTGCTAAAAAAATAACTACGGCAACAATAATTTGTTAATGGATACCTGATATAAAAAGATGTAAAGTTAAAAGTGATTTACATACTACCATTGCAGTATTATGAGTATTTTGAATTTGATGATATATTTACCTTTACCAGTGAGTTTCATATTTTTATATGTTTTAGTGTTGTTATGGCCAGGTGCAGTGGCTCACGCCTGTAATCCCAGCACTTTGGGAGGCCGAGGCGGGTGGATCACTTGAGGTCAGGAGTTCGAGACCAGCCTGGGCAACATGGTGAAACCCCGTCTCTACTAAAAATACAAACATTAGCCAAGTGTGGTAGCCTATGCCTGTAATCCCAGCTACTCAGGAGGTTGAGGTGAGAGAATTGCTTGAACCCAGGGGGCAGAGGTTGCAGTGAGCTGAGATTGCGCCATGCACTCCAGCCTGGGCAACAGAGCAAGAGTCCATCTCAAAAAAAAAAAAATGTCGTTACTTAGTATCCTTTCATTTCAACTTAAACAACTTTCTTTAGCATTTCTTATAAGGCAGGTCTAGAGGTCATGAATCCCCTAGCTTTTATCTGTCTGGAAATCTCTTTTTTTGTTAGACATGAGGTATCATTTTGTCACCCATGCTGAAGTGCAGTGGCATGCTCATAGCTCACTGAAGCTATGAACTCCTAAGCTCAAGCGATCTTCCTGCCTTAGCCTCTCAAGTAGCTGGAAGTCCAAGTAGCTGGACATCACCATGCTTGGCTAATTTTATTATTTTAATTTTTGTAGAGACAGAATCTCGCTACGTTGCACCAGCTGGTTTCAAACTGGCCTCAAGCAATCCTTCCACCTCAGCATCCCAACATGCTCAGATTACAGGTATGAGCCACCATGCCTGGCTTTGGGAATGTTTTTATTGTTCCTTTATTTATGAATGACTACTTTGCTGGTTATAGTATTCTTCACTGGCAGTTTTCCATCTTTTAGCACTTTGAATGTATCATGCCACTCCCTCCTGTCCTGCAAGATTTCTGCTGAGAAGTTTGCTGATGTGATGAGACTCCTTTAATGCTTTCAATATCCTCTTTTGTCTTTGACTTTTGACAATTTGATTATAATGTGCTTTAGGATATTGTTCTTTGGGTTGATCTTGTGTGGGATCCTCTGAGCTTCATGAATCTGAATGTCCATTTCTTTCTCAGGATTTGAGAAATTTTCAACCATTATTTCTTGAAATAAGCTTTCTGTTTCTTTCTCTCTCTTTTCTTCTCCTAAATTATGGGACTCCCATAATTAATAAGATACATTTGCTTATTGTGTCCCATAGGTCCCTTATGTTTTCTTCACTCGTTTTCATTTTTTTTTCCTTTTTCTTTCTCGAATTGGCTAATGTCAAATTACCTATCGTTGTGTTACCTGATTCTTTCTTCTGCATGATCAAGTCTTCTATTGAAACTCTCTGTTTTAGTTTTCAGTTCTGTCATTGCATACAGCAGCTCCAGGATTTCTTTTGGGTCCTTTTTATGGATTTTATTTCTTTATTAAACTTCTCATTTCATTTATGTGTTATTTTCCTGATTCTATTTAGTTGTCTGTGTTCTCTTACAAGTCACTGCACTTCAGGATGATTATCTTGAATTCTTTGTCAAGCCTTTAATCTCCATTTATTTGGGCTCAGTTACTAGAGCTATACTAGTTTCCTTTAGTGGTGTCATGTTTGCTGGATATTTTGTTATTTATATGGCCTTTCATTGATTTCTGTGCATTCTGAAGGAGCAAATCAGTCTTTATAAACTGATTTCAGCAGGTTTACGGGAGGGCTTCTGCTGGGCAGGCAGGACAGGCTCAGGAGTGTGGCTGAGAAGGGCTAGAACCAAGTCATAGGGCTGCCTCAAGGTCTATAGCCAAGACTGAGGACTGCAGGCCTGCCTCCAGTGGCATGGACAGGTATGCCTCCTGTCAGGTTCCTGGGTGGAGAGGACTGCCCTGTGCAGTTGAATGGAGCTGGAGTCAAGTTGTGGGGGCTATTTCATGATCTGCTGTGATACCAAGGTTAGCAAGCTTACCTCCTGTAAAACAGACAGGCATGACTGTTCTCATACCACAGCAGAGTGTGACCAGAGCTGAGTTATAAGGCTGCTTCAGGGTCTATTGCTGGGACCAAGATCGGCAGTCCTATAACTTGAGCCACAGATGGTTGTGACTCCTCCTGGATGCCTTGCCAGATGATTTTGGTGGCAGAATCAAGGCCAAATGGCATTGTAGCTGAGTTTACAGGGGGGATGAGGCTATTTTCAGGTCTGTAGTCTTCACCACAGTCAACAAGCCTGAGTGTGGGCCTGCCCTCTCAAAACAGCCTTCCTTGGTGTTGGACTCTACTAGAGTTTTGCAACAGCATACATGGTCGAAATTCCCACAAAGGTACTTGGTCCATGGATGGCTGCCAAATTATTGTTGCTCTGGAGAGATGTGATAGACTTCCCATTCACCATCTCGTTGATGTCATTCTTGAGTTAATTTATTTTTTTGAGACGGAGTCTCGCCGGGTCACCAGGCTGGAGTGCAGTGGCGTGATCTAGGCTCACTGCAACCTCTGCCTCCCAGGTTCGGGCAATTCTCCTGCCTCAGTCTCCCGAGTAGCTGGGACTACAGGCATGTGCCACCACACCCAGCTAATTTTTGTATTTTTAGTAGAGATGGGATTTTACCATGTTGGCCAGGATGGTCTCAATCTCTTGATCGTGATCCGCCTGCCTCGGCCTCCCAAAGTGCTGGGATTACAGTTGTGAGCCACCGCAACCGGCTAGAGTTAATTTTCGTAGAGCCTGATGTTTGGGTCGAGGTTCATTTTGCCACATATGGACATCAGATTGTTCCTACACTATTCATTGAAAAGACTTATTCATCCTCCATTGAATTCCTTTTTCATCTTTGTCAAAAATCAATTGACCATATTCATGTGTCTATTTCTTGACTTTCTTTTCTGTTCTGTGGATCAATATGTCCATTCCTTCACAAAAAGATCACTGTCCTGATTGCTGTAGTCTTATACTGTCTGAAAATCAGATGGTATAATTCCTTTAAGTTTATTCTTTCTCAAAATTGTTATAGTTATTGTAGTTCCTTTGTTTTTCTATATAAATTTTTGAATCAGCTTGTCTATTTCTATAAAAACTGTTGATGGAGAGATTTTTAATTAAACTATTTTGAAAAAACAAGATTATTTAAATAAAGTCCTGTATAATCTTCATGTACATCTACCCATTGTCAACATTTTACATTTGATTTATCTTTAAATGTAAAAATGTAAGTATATACATATATGTTTGTATTTGACATACATCACAGAGATTACAAAGTTTTGCATCTAAATACTCCAGCATGTATTTTGCAAGAACAAAGATATCTCTTCCCTTATAGCACCCACAGTGCTATTATCAAATTTGGGACATTTAATATTTATGCAAAACTATTACCTAATATACCCTGGCTGTGATTTTTACTTGAATTGCATTATACTTATAGATCAATCTGAGGAGAATTGGCATCTTTACTGTGTTGAATTTTCCAATCTGTGAACATGGTATGCCTCTAATTATTTAGATCTTTTATTTTATTCATCAGCATTTTACAGCTTTCAACTTATGAATCCTGAGTGGTTTTTTAGATTTATTCCTAAACATTTTTATTTTTGAAGGTATTTAAATAGTATTGTTTTTTAAATTTCTATTTTCAGTTCTTCTCTGCTAGTATATAGAAATGTGATTAATTTTTATGCATGATCTTGTATCCTGTGACTGGCTAATCTCATTTGTTAGTTCTTGGAGGTTTTTGTTTTATTTAAAATAGAGTCTGCTGGGTGCAGTGGCTCACGCCTGTAATCCCAGCACTTTGGGAGCTGAGGCGGGCGGATCACAAGGTCGGGATTCGAGACCAGCCTGGCCAATACAATGAAGCCCCGTCTCTACTAAAAATACAAAAATTGGCCGGGCATGGTGATGTGTGCCTGTAATCCCAGCTACTTGGGAGGCTGAGGCAGAAGAATCACTTGAACCTGGGAGGTGGAGGTTGCAGTGACTTGAGATTGTGCCACTGCACTCCAGCCTGGTCCACAGAGCCAGACTCCATCTAAAAAAAAAGTCCTTGGGATTTTTCATACAGACTATCATGTCATTCACAAATAAGGACAGCTTTATTTCTCATTTTTTTCCAATCTGTATGCATGTATTTCTTTTTTCTTCTTGCCATATTGCACTTGCTAGGACTTTTAGTATGCCATTGAATACAAGTGGGGAGAGCGGACATCCTTGGTGTGTTCTAATCTTAGGGAGAAAGCATTTCATCTTTCATCTTCAAGTGTGATGTTAACTGTAGAGTTTTTTTGTAGATGCTCTTTATCAGATTGAGGAAGTTTCCTTCTATTTGTAGTTTGCTGAGAGACGTTATTATGATTAAATATTGGAGTTTGTCAATTGATACGGTTACATGGGGTTTTTTTCATGCTTAGATGGTTAATATGGTAGTTTACATTGATTTATTTTCAAATATTTCCACTTGCCTTCCTGAATAAAGGCCACTTGGTCATGATGCATTATTCTTTGTAATGTATTGCTGGAGTCAATTTGTTAATATTTTGTTGCTTTTTTCATTTATATACATGAGGGATCTTAGTTTACAGTTTTCTTTTCTTGTACTATCTTTGTCTGATTTTGGTATCAGGATGTGCCCTTGTAAATGAGTTGGGAAACGTTCCTTTCTTTTAAGTCTTCTCAAAGAGATTACGTAGAATTCGTGATATTTCTTCTGTGAAATGTTTGGTAGAATTTTCTGTTGAAACCATCTGGGTCTGAAAATCTCTTTTTGGAAGGTTTTTAAACTTCTAAAATTAAGATTAAATTAAAATTATTTAATAGTGATGGGTTATTTATCTCATGTTGAGTGAGTTTTGATTGATTGTGGTTGTCAAGGAGGTCTCCAAATATAATTGCTAATTTGTCTATTTTTCTTTCAGTGCCATCAGTTTTCGCATCATATATTTTAAAACTATCATTTGATGCATGCACACTTAGGATAGTTGTTTTCTTGGTGAATCAGCCCTTTTATCATTACATAATGTCTCTCTTTATCCTTGATCCTGACTTTAAAATTAAAGTTAAACCTGTATAGCCTCAAATTGCTAATTGATTACTAGCTTAAGTTAAAAATAGTATCAATGCCGGGCGCGGTGGCTCAGGCCTATAATCCCAGCACTTTGGGAGGCCAAGGCGGGTGGATCATGAGGTCAAGAGATCAAGACCATCCTGGTCAACAAGGTGAAACCCCGTCTCTACTAAAAATACAAAAAATTAGCTGGGCATGGTGGCATGTGCCTATAGTCCCAGCTACTCGGGAGGCTGAGGCAGGAGAATTGCTTGAACTCGGGAGGCGGAGGTTGCGGTGAGCCGAGATCGCGCCATTGCACTCCAGCCTGGGTAACAGAGCGAAACTCCGTCTCAAAAAAAAAAAAAAAAAAAAAAAAGGTATCAATATGACCTAAATGGGTCCTTTCTTCAAATCATCTCTGATTCTTCTCACTTGCTCACTTACCCCATAGATTAATAGCCAATATCTATTGTACACTTACGTAAAACTGTTTTACATGGCATATTTTATTTAATCTTCATAAAGACCCCATGAAAACAGTAATCATTATCATTTTGTGGATTAGGACCTCAGGTTCAGAGTGGTTAAATAGTTCCAAGGTTACATAGCTAGCAGGTGAGTGAGCCAGGGCTGAAAACCAAGATTGTCTTACTCCAGAGACTATACCCTTAACCACTAAGCTCTAGCTGTTACTTCCCTTTTAGTCAGGTACGAATTCTTGCCAGTTTTGCCTTCCAGAGATCTTTCAAATTATTCTATTTTCCACCTCCATGCTACCACTTGGTCAAAGCCACCATTATCTCTCACATAGATGACCACCAGTGTCTTCTAAATAGGCTGCGTGCTTCCATTTGAGCCTTAATGCAGTCAGTGCATTAAATGCAAGTCTGTCTTTGTCACTCTATAGAATGCAGCCAAGGACATGGCTGGTTTGTCAAAGAGGCATATTTGTGGCTTTATGATTACTTATTGCATCTAAGTTAACTATAAATATAAGAACCTGTGGGAGTATATGGTAATTTAACAATTCAGCAATTAGCGTGAGTTTCCGGAGGCCCTTAGGATTAAGTCCGGTTTCCTAACCCTTGGTTTCAGAAGGGTTAGGAGATCTTGGTGATCTAGCCCCTGGCCATCACCTTGTTCTTTGCATTCCACCATACTGTTCTTTCAGCTCCTTCAAGTGCTCTCTAGCTTCAGGGCTTCTCTGCATGCAAACCCCTTTCTGGAAAACTCTTCAGCTCTTTGTCTGACTAGTCTCCTATTCATCTTTCAGGTCTCAAGATAAATGTCATAGGTTCAATATTTTTAGGCCATCTTTGACTTCTTTCCCTTTCCAAAAAAACCTCTCCTATCAATCTTCCTGCCTGTGTTCCCCATTGCTACTGCTACGGTCCAGGATTTGCTTTTTTCTAGTCTGGACTCTAGCGTTTTGTCTGCTCTTTAGCTATTGGTTTCTTCCCCTCCAATCCATTTTCCACGCTACTGCCAGACATTTTTAAGAAGCACCATCACATAATGTTGTTTGGTTTTCTCCAAAATCATTAATATGTTCCCACTGCTGACAGAATAAAGTCTGAACACATTGGCTTTGTTATTCAAGGCCCTCACTGGCCTAGCCCCATATATCTTCCTAGCCTCATCTCTCAGTACCTGTACTCACACTCCTTATGCCTCAGCCTAGTGTTTCTCAAAGTGTTTCTCAGCCTAGTGTTCCCATACCCTTAGGGACATTAGATGATCCAAGGTGGTGTATGGATGAAAAGTTACGCATAGAGAATAAAAACAAATTCATGGTAGCAATATAATGTTTCCTGTTAAAATACATTAATTTAGGCTACAGAGATGGATTAATTTGAGGGAAAAGTACGTTAAGTAATAATAGCATAGGTGGTACACAGCGGTGGAAAGAGAAGTTTGGACACAAATGGCTGAAGTATAGGAAACAGGGGCCTGACTACCTTTGTCTACTTCCCATTCCCTCAACTCACCATATAATTCACATCTCTGTGCCTTTGATGATGGCATTCCCTTATTTTTATTACTCTCTTCCCAACTTTCTGCTTATCAAAATTCTCAGACTTTAAGGTTTAGCTCAAATGACACTTCCTTGTGATACCTTTGCTCATCTCTCGGTCAAATTAAGGACTCCCTCCTCTGCACACCCCTAAGACATTACTCGTGTTTCTATCTGGTTCTGGTTCATTTTGTTTGATTGTGTAATTAGTACCTCATATGTCTGTCTATCTCCCTATTAGACAGTAAGCTTCTTAAAAACAGCCTTCGGCACAGTGCCAAGCACAGAGAGAAAGCTTGTGATAAATGTTCATTACATTGAATTGTAGTAAAGGAAGAAGTTCAAAATTCTCCAAGTTGTAGGTGAAAGTTAATAGGAAGAGAAACCACCAATGACTTACTCTAAACAAGGAAAGGCCTTCTGAAGTTATAAGGTGTGCATGTGTGTGTAAGGATATAGGAAACCAGTTATTTCCAGTGTACGGTGAAAACCTATCATTCTATGGGTAGAAACATTATGTTTCATGTTTCAAGGCAATGACCTAATCTGAATGTTGGCAATGCCTGCCAAATCTAGTCAGTTGGCTCAATGCCTTCAGAAATTAAAAAAAAAAACAAAAACAATGGGTGGTTTGTCAAAGGAATTTCTGTGGCTTTGTGATTATTGTTGGATCCAAATAAACTATAAATATAAGAACTTGTAGGAGTAACAGATAATTTAATAATTTAATAAACATTGACGAGCCTACCTCATATGAAATCTCTATGCTAAAAGCCACGGGGACAAGGTTGGGAACTGAAAGGAAGAGGATGAAGGGAGTAAATATGGAAATGAGAAAAATAATGCAAGCATGGTCCTTGATACCATGTATTAAGCATTTGTTGTGAAACAGCACTCTGTTCAGCACTTAATGTATATTATCTCATTTAATGCTCTTGCAATCCTCATAGGTGGATAATTTTATTATGTCATTTTACAGATGAAGAAACTGAGAATCAGAGAGCTCATGTATCTTTACTCCAAGCTTTCAGAAAAAAGTAGATAGCATTTGTTGAATCTTCATTATGTGCCAATAACTATTTTAAGTACTTCATGTGTATTAACTCATATTAATACACGTGGAGAACAAAATGCCCTGTCTTCCAGAACCTCTGAGTTTCTTGTGGAAGGTAAGATTCAAAGCTGAATTTTGGAGGAAAGCTCGGATTTTTGTCAGATGGATTGGTAGAGGAAGGGTCCTGCATGCACAAAGAAGAGCTTGAACAAAGGCCTAAAGGTGGGGAGAGTGCATGGCCTGTGAATAACACCATTACCTGCAAAAACACAGGCAGCATAAGGAAGCCGTGGTACAGGAGATGAAGCTGGGAAGGAAACTGGAGAGATTAGGCCTGATGCTGAAGGGAATGAGAAGCCAGTACAGGTTATTAAGCAGAAAGCACAAGAGTAGCATGATCATGTCTGTTTTCAGGAAAATAATCTGGAATAACTGTGAGAGCAAGAGAAACTATAGGCAAGGAGATGAGCTAGAGTTTCAGCATTCAGATGAAAGCCAGTGGGGAACATGAAATAGGCTACTATTTCACATACCAATTTGAAAATCACCAAGGAGGTAGAATTTTTAGCCCAACGCAGCTGATTTGATGCTGGGGTGATGGGAAGGGGATTAGTGAAAGATGCCGTGATGGGGCATGTGGGAATGCTGGGAATGCATCAAAGTCTAGGTCAGGCATGGTGGTTCACTCCTATAATCCCAGCATTTTGGGAGGCCAGGGCAGGAGGATCACTGGACGCCGGGGAGTTCAAGACCAACATAGTGAGACTCCCATCTCTACAAAAAAATTTAAAAAGTAACCAAGCATGGTGGTGCACACCTGTAGTCCCAGCTACTCAGGAAGTTGAGGCAGGAGGATTGCTTGAGCCCAGTAGTTTGAGGCTGTAGTGAGTTATAATCACACTACTGCACTCCAGCCTGGGTGACAGAGCGAGACTCTGTCTCAAAAAAAAAAAAAAAAAAGTCTCTATCTGCTTTATTTTCTAGAACCTAGGTGTTATTCTTCCTGAAGATGCAATAAAATCAGAATTCAGAGGAGTGGTTGTCACTCCTCTGTTGATCAAGTGGCAAGGGTGGCAGTATTTTGGAGCCTAGCGGTGGCTGGGCTCCAAGTAATGTCAATTTCAATAGTTGAAAGGAACAAAATTAACATGTATTGAGGATTTTCTCACCTCAAAGTTTTCCAGAACAGTCTTGAGAGGCAGGTACTATGATGTTTCTATTATGGTTCAGGGTGAATGACTTACTTGCTCAAGGTCACATAGAAAATAACAGAGACTTGGTTGCATAAGATCTCGTAGCAAGTAAGTGACAGAACTGGTCTATCTGACCCTGAAGACAATGTTCTATTTTTATTTATTTATTTTGAGACAGGGTCTCGCTCTGTCATCCAGGCTGTAGTGCGATGGCATGACCATAACTCACTCCAGCCTTCACTTCTTGGGCTCAAACGATCCTCCCATCTCAGCCAGCACAGTAGCTGGGACCACAGGCATGCTCCACCATGCCTGGCTAATTTTTTTATTTTAATTTTTTCTGTAGAGATGGAGTCTCACTATGTTGCCCGGGCTGGTCTCAAACTCCCAAGCTCAAGTGATCCTCCAACCTCAGCCTACCAAAATGTTGGGATTACAGGCATGAGCCCCTGCACCCAGCCTATTCTATTTTATACAGTATCAGAAACCAGAGAAAGAGGGCAGGCCCACACACCAGAAAAGGATGTCTGAGGGAGAGAAAAAAGAACAAGAGCAAATTTAAAGATTTCTGCTGAGGAAGAAGTAATCTGGAAAACCATCGAGTTAGTGTAAAGCTTGATCTTACACGAGATATATTAATGGTAAGAAAGGGCTCCTATTCTCATGGAGCTTATTGGGGTAGAGGGCAGAAAAGATAAAATGACTGCTACCCAGCCTATTGTTACAAAGTGTTCTAGAGTTTCAGAGGCGATGTAGTTTTGGGTTGTCTGGAAAATGTTTCAGAGAAGATACGACTTGAGTAATATCTAAAAGGAGGTGCTGTCCTTGGATAGTCCAGGAAGAGCTATCATGGCATCTTTCCAGTGGCAGGAGTAGTGGGAGTAGTAGGAGCAGAGGTGAAGGAGTTAGGAGAGTACGTTCCTGTTTGTTTAGTGAATGGATTGCCTGGAACATGTAGGGAAGAGTAGGAGGACGAGCTGGGCACCAGAGAGTGGAGGAGGGCTTTGAATGCCCAGGCTGACACCTTTATACATCATCATGTAGGCAATGGGAAATCACTGACCATTTTTGAGCAGGAGAGGGATGTAATCAAAGATGCTTCTGAAAGACTTCCAGGAGCAGGCAGTGGCATAGATTGGAGAGGGTGGAGATCAGAGGTTAGAGGATCAGGAAAAAGGATATTGAGATAGTTTAGGGGGATGGTGATACAAGCCCAGAAGAGATGATGGAAAGTCATCCTCTGAATGAAAGCTGGCCCTCAGAGGGGCTGTCAGAGCCACTGCCTAATTCTAAGTACATGAATATTTGTATTCCAAATCTCTTCCAAGCCGTCTTCTCATTCCTCTCTTCTTGCTTCCTCCCCTCCTTCTTGTCCCTCGGGCTTTTCTCCATTATCTCTATTTCCTCCCCCATCACTTCCAGTAATGCTCAGTAATCAGCCATGATTCTGAACATCATTTGGAAAGGAGGGGAAGCACTGAGGGAGGCTCTGAGCAAGATAGAAGGAAGGAAGGAAGGAAAGAAGGCAAGAAAGAAAAGGGGGAAGGAAGGGAGGGAGGCAGACATGTCTGTATGAGCATTTCCCCATGGTCCAGGCTGAGAGGATGGGGATACTGAGACTTAGAGCGATTGCAGTACTTGTTTGGAGTCACACAGCTAATTGGTACCTAAGTCTGATGAACTCCAGAACTCATGTCCTGTTTGCCAGGCCACACTGATTTCATTTTCTGTCTCCCCTGATCTGTTCAACTCATATAATATTTTCTTATTCTGATACCCTAATATCACTTTGTCATGGCTCTTTCACTCACCACAGTCTGTCTTACATTATAGTGATCTGCGTATATGTCCAGCACTGGCACATAAAATAGGGACAATGGTTGAATGAATGATTGATCTCTGTTACTAGATAGTAAGGAGCCTGTAAGGATCTCACAGCAAGGACAGCCCAAGATCTTATCATTAGTTTTTACTCTGTAACTGTTGGATTGAACATATTTGAATGTCTTGGGCACCTCTGTGGGTATCACACCCTGTTGGACAGAGAAGCTACCTTGGTAACCTTCAAGACCCAGGATTTACGTTGTAATTTCTAGCATAATCACTAAAAGAACAGAAACAGGATGTATAGCACCTAAACTAGAAGGGAAAGACAAATGGAATGGTAAAGATAATCAGTCTAAAAGAAGTCAAAACAAATGGCCAACAAGCACATGAAAAGATGCTCAACATTACTGATCATAAGGGAAATGTAAAGCAAAACCACAATGAGATGACATCTCATACCCATTAGGATGGCTATTATTTAAAAAGCAGAAAGTAAGTATAGGTGAGGATGTGGAGAAATTGGAACTCCTGTGCACTGTTGGTGGGAATGCCAAATTGTGCAGCCACTGAGGAAAACAAGATGGCAGTTCCAAAAAAAAAAAAAAAAGTGAAAACAGAATTACTGTGTGATCCAGCAATTCCATTTCTGGGTATATATCAAAAGCATTGAAAGCAGAGTCTCAAAGAGATGTTTGTACATCTATAGTCATAGCAATGCTACTCACAGTAGCCAAGCTGTCAAGGCAACGTAAATGTCCATCAACAGATGAATGGGAAACAGTATGTGGCATATCCACACAAGGCACTGTATTACTCAGCCTTTCAAAGGAAAGACGTTCTGCCACATGGGTGAGCCTTAAAGCCATTATACTAAGTAAAAATAGCCAATCATGAAAGGACAAACATTGGAATAATAATTCCAATTATATGAGATACCTAGAATAGGCAAATTCATAGAGACAGAAAGCAGAATGGTGGTTGCCAGAGCCTGGAGGGAGGGGAAATTAGGGAGTTATTGTTTAATGGATACAGAGTTTCAGTTTGGGAACATAAATTGGATGGTGGCCATCTTAATGACATGTACTTAGTGCACACTTGAAAATGGTTAAAATGGTAAATTTTATGTTCTAGGTATTGTACTACAATAAAAATAACTTTAGGTAAAAAAAAAACAAAATTTTTTTTTTTTTCGAGATGGAGTCTCGCTCTGTCGCCAGGCTGGAGTGCAGCAAGATCTCAGCTTACTGCAACCTCCGCCTCCTGGGTTCAAGCGAGTCTCCTGCCTCAGCCTCCCGAGTAGCTGGGACTACAGGCGTGCACCACTGTGCCCAGCTAATTTTTGTATTTTGGTAGAGACGGAGTTTCCCCATATTGGCCAGGATGGTCTCGATCTCTTGACCTCGTGATCCGCTTGCCTTGGCCTCCCAAAGTGCTGGGATTACAGGTGTGAGCCACCAAGCCTGGCCCCATTTATTGTTATGTGTTTCCATTGAAGACACATAGGTATCATCGTGTGTCCCTAACATCCCCACTCCACTCCGCCAGCTGTTCTGGGACAACTGGAAACCGGTGAGATTTGGGGGTAAAGGGGAGTTACATGAAGGCTAATCCTCACCTTCTTGGTCCCTCAAATATCCAGTTGTCTGATATACTCTCTACCCTATACCCAGCAAGACACAATGTCCTTTGAGTGGGGGAAATGAAATACAGAAGAAAATATATGAAAAAGAATCATTTTCTGGGAGAAAAATGAGTACATTTTAATTAGAAAAGCTGCCTCAGAAAAGCCTTCTTGGGTGGGAGAGGACCTGCACCTAAAAGGGCTCACTCACATAGCCCATCCTCTTTTGACCTCTTTCCCCTGCTCTCTCTGCCCCATCTCTGCCCACTCTTTCTGGGATTCAGATTTGAAACGGTTGCTGCCACCCCAATGGCAAGTCTCTTAGGACATTCCTGTGCCCCTCAGTTTCCTGGCTTAAGGTTGGAACTTATCAATGGGCTCTTTTTGAGGAAGTTAGGGAAATGCAAAGGAAAACACAAAGAAACTATGAAAGTCCAGAAACAACTAAGTTTACTAACAAATCACTTTCTTCTCTCGACATAGCTAAAGTCAAGCCATCAATGGGCTTAGCATGTTTTGATTTTAATAAGGCTTAATGAGTCTGCATTTTGAGAAGGCTGTGGACCCCTCTGGCAGTCTGGTGAAGCCATGGACCCTTTCTCTGAATAATATGTTTAAATGCACAAAGGAAACCCATTATATTAAAATTCAGTAATCAAACTATTACCCACAATGTGATATAGTCACATATGTGCTTCTTGATGTATGCATTAAATAACCAGATCTAACGACAGTGCCAGTAACTACTGGAATTTTGAAGTAGTCATGAATGTAAATGAAATTTCGAGATGCCTGCAACAACTGTAATATGAAATGCAAATCTCTGTGATGTCTGCTACTGACAGTCACAGGTACTCCTAACACATCGTGGTTTATTGCCTACATTCATCATTGAAGGAAATACTACATTTCAGTTAGAGGTTAGTGAAAAGAGAGGCAATTTTATTCATCCCAATTCAGAGTCCCCCCCATCCACCCTGAATTTTTGGCCTATAGGACCCTGGTTGAGAGCAGGTCCTATAGGGTCATATAGACTCGCATAGATTGGAACCAGCTGTCTCCTACCTGTCTCATCCTTCAGGATGACATTATTTCTTCTCATTCAGTTTTCAAGCATACTCCTGTAATTGACTGCCCACAAATCCCTGGTTTCTGGCAGGGAAAATCTTGGAGCTGTCAGCCCATTTGCCCAACACTATTGACTCCCGTGCTGTGAGTCCAATAAATAACTGGCTCTTTCTCAAAATTCTGTCTGAGAAGTCACTCAGGCAGCCCTCAGATTTTCCAGAATTCTCACCTGAATCATAGACTAAAATCACCCTATACCTACCTGGTAACACCAAGTCTGCTAACCACCACCACTTCTGCCCTGTCCCTGAATCTCACTCTTTTCAGCTAGTTCATAGGGAGCAGCTCCTGAGAAGGCTGGAGTGATCTTTATTTTATTTTTTTATTTCGAGACAGAGTCTTACTCTGTCACCGTGGCTGGAGTGCAGTGGCACGATCTCAGCTCACTGCAACCTCCGCCTCCCGGGTTCAAGTGATTCTCCTGCCTCAGCCTCCCAAGTAGCTGGATTACAGGTGCCCACCACCATGCACGGCTGTTTTCTTTTTTTTTTTTTCTGAGACAGAGTCTTGCTGTGTCACCAGGCTGGAGTGCAGTGGCACGATCTCGGCTCACTGCAATCTTTGTCTCTGGGTTCAAGCGATTCCCCTCCCTCAGCCTCCTAAGTAGCTGGGACCACAGGCGCGTGCCATCATACCTGGCCAATTTTTTTGTATTTTAGTAGAGACAGGGTCTCACCATGTTAGCCAGGATGGTCTCCATCTCCTGACCTCTTGATCTGCCCTCCTTGGCCTTCCAAAGTGCTGGAATTACAGGTGTGAGCCACTGCACCCAGCAGTTTTTTTTTTTTTTTTTTTTTTTTTTTTTTTTTTTTTTTTTTTAGTAGAGATGGGTTTTCACCATGTTGGCCAGGCTGGTCGAACTCCTGACCTCAGGTGATCCACCTGCTTCAGCCTCCCAAAGTGCTGGGATTGGGATTACAGGCATGAGCGACCGTGCCTGGCCTGGAGTAATCTTTAAACCAGAACAGATGCAGCCTCACTCCCGGCCTTTGTGCTGGCCAGATCCTTCCCAGACGGTGGAGACCAACCAGACGATCTCTTTGGAACCCTCCTTATTTGGAGATTAGCCACTCCTTTGGTTTGTTCCCTATGTGCTCTCCAGCCCTTGGGGTTCACTCACCTAAAAATACATAGACTGGGATCCACTGCAAAACAGAGAGGGTTTGGAGACCCTCTTGGAGATCCAATTGGGGAGAAGAAGGCCATGGTTATGGTGCTGTTCTGTTGCGGCAAGAAGTCCAAACAGAAGGTCGAAACTTCTTAAACCGAGTGGATTATAGATGCTTTGCTATAATCTCTTATCGTGGAATGAGATTAGCTGCTGGGGTTTTGTCGGGCTTGACCAAACCTTTTCTCCACTGCTCCGCCCCATGTTCCTACCCACACACCAGGTTGCAGATCAGGCTATCTAATTGATCTCCCCCAGTCATATCCTTTCTCCACAGTGTGCTCAATTGTAATGAAGCACAAATGGCCCTGGAATGGCTCTAGCTGTGGGGGAGGGCGGCCCCTCTATAAATTAGTGCAGGAAGAGAGTAGGTTAGGCCTCAAATAGGACCTCTGAAAAGCACCCCACTCCCTTTCCCTGCTTAAGAAAAGGGACTTGGCAGCCACACTTGTTTCTGCCCTAGTGGTTACCCTTTGTCTCCTCTTGTCTTCTGCTGAGAGTCATCTAGCCCACTGGGGTGTTTTTCTGCGTGGATATCTATTAATAGACTCCTCAGATCCCTCTTTGTGCCTCTAGTTCCCAGGGGCTCTGTCTCAGTGGCCAGATACCTTTTCATAGAGCGGGAGAAGCATTGCACGGAAAGAAGACCTGGCTCCCACTCCCAGCTCCACCATGCTCTTCCTGTGACACCTTTGGAAAATGCTCCATCTCTCTAGAGCTCAGTTTGCAGTGTAGGTTAGAATGCAGTGTAGGTTAGGGGCACAGACTTTAGAGCCAGATAGCTGGGGTTCACATCTCAGCTCTGTCGCTTTTAAGGTAGTGAATCTCTATGGCCCAGTTTCTCCATCTGTAAAATTGGGATGATAATAGTACCTACTTCCTAGGGTAGTTCTGGGGATTAGATGAGTGAATGAATATAAAGTGCTTAGCACACAGCCTGGCATCATTTCCTGTCATTACTGCTCATTTAGTTCAAGTAACATATATTGAACAAGTAACGTGTTTCAGGCTGAGACTTGCTTTTGTGTAATAGCCTTTGGAAAATGGAAGACAAACATTTTTTTTCTTTCTTTCTTTTTTTTTTTTTTGTGTAGACAGAGTCTTGCTCTGTCACCCAGGCAGATCGTGCAGTGGTGCGATCTCAGCTCACTGCAACCTCTGCCTCCTGGGTTCAAGTGATTCTCCTGCCTCAGCCTCCTGAGTAGCTGGGACTATAGGCGTGCCACCACACCCAGCTAGTTTTTGTAGTTTTAGTAGAGATAGGGTTTCACCATGTTAGATATATTTTTTCTGTCACTATCTATTGAGTGATTGCTGTTTGCCAGGCACTGTTGTTAGGTGTTGAGGATTCAGTGTGGAAGAAGACAGCCATGATTCTTGCCTTCTTTGAGCTTACAGTCTAGTGGAGGAGGCAGACGTTAAAAAAAAAATCACACAAATGTTAGGCTGGGTGCCATGGCTCATGCCTGTAACCCTGGCACTTTGAGAGGCTGGACGGGAGGATTACTTGAGCCCAGAAGTTCAAGACCAGCCTGGGCAACATAACAAGATGCCATCTCTACAAAATAAGTAAATAAATAAATAAAAATAATAAAATAAAATGTTTGTATACTTGAAGTTGTGATGTGTCCTACAGGAAAAGGCCAGTACTCCCAGCAGAAGGCCCTGAATATAGAAGGTAGTCAAAAACATCTGCTGAAAGTAACTGAAGGGGTTGCTGGGAAATCAGATACAAAAATGGTAACAAGGGTTCTACAGGTGCAAGGGAGCATTGGTCCCTTTTCCAGGGAGATTAGCGGAACTCTACTTTGGGCTTCCTTTATTAGACTGACTAATGTGACTCTTCAGAGCTGAGCTTGGGGAACTTTTTTGGTATGTCGGGGTGTGCTTTCACTCCCCCCATGTGCCCTAGATGGTCATCTGACATACGACACCTTCCTCTTCTTTTCTTCCTCCTCTTTCTTATCTTCCCCCCTGGGCTGGCTGGAGTTCTCCAGCTGCTTCATGGGGGCTGCTTGACTACATAGAAGGTGGGATGTATTGGAGTGTATCTGCTCAGAATTTGTAGGGAGGAGGGAGAGAGGTAAGAGAGGCAGGCCTGGCTCTTCTGGGGAAAGCAGAGATACGGAGGGGCTTAGAGTACCCAGGACAGACAAGATCCACAGTATCAAGAGCTCCAACGCCCCTACAGATCGGGTCTCTGTTTCCCTCTACTTTCAGATGGGTAAATGGAGGACATCTAGAAAGGGCTCCAGGTGACGCAGGAATCAGAGGCAGGCAGGGCCAGACAGTTTTCTACCTCTGTCTCCCTAATATCTGGGTCAGGGTCTGGTGCGGAGCGGGCACTCAAGTAAATGTCTGTGGAACCTGTGAGGGAGACCAGGTCTCCTGATGCCTGAGGCAAGATGGACTGGGAGGGCTGGGCCCAGACCCAGATTGGCCACCCTTTGCTCCCAAAGATAGAGAGCACGATGGCCGAGCTGGAGCTCTCTTGAGCCAAATGGACAAGTGTAACATAAACATCAGGGAACAGAGAAAGAGCAAGAAGAGAATTAGGCTAGCAGATAAACCCTGAACAGCCAGCACTCGTGATTTCCCAATTACAATTCATCAACCAACAAGCAAAAGCTTGGCCGCCTCAGAGTAAGCAATAAAGAAGGAAAGGTTGCCAAGGAGCACAAAGGGCCTGCCAATTTCATCTGTAGACATTGAAGGTTGACGTGATTCCCACCCTCAAAACACTCACAGTCCAGTGTTGGAAGTAGGTGTAAAAGCTGACACCTGCATGGGTGCTGTGGGTTGCACAGACAAGAGAAGCACCTGCCTGCCCGGGGAGGTGAGGGAGGGCTCTGTGGAAGAGGGCCCGCCGCAGTGAGGAGAAATGGATCAGGCGAGAGAGGCCTGGATGGGCAGTACAAGAAAGACTGTCGTGAGCTCACCAAATGGGTCTGGGATAAGCTGGACCCCAAAGCAACTTCGAAGGAGCAACAGAAAAACGAAGGAGAAAAGTGGAAGGAAACAGATCAAGCGGACTGGCACCACAGAGCTCAGAAAGGGTGGTGGAAGCGAGGGTAGCTCTGATTCACCCTCAGCCTTTGGAATGACTCATTTCCAGAAAGCTTTGGATACCTGAGGTTTTGCCACAATTTGTTTTCTTCCGACTCTTCTCCCTCTGTCCTACCCTTATTTGGTTAGGTATTACAATTTCAGCTCAGTTGAAAACATTAGGGCCAGGCGTGGTGGCTCACGCCTGTAATCCCAGCACTTTGGGAGGCTGAGGTGGGTGGATCACTTGAGCCCAGGAGTTAGAGACCAGCCTGGCCAACGTGGTGAAACCCTGTGCTCACCAAAAAATACAAAAATTAGCTGAGCGTGGTGGTACAGACGTGTAGTCGCAGCTACTCACTTGGGAGGCTGAGGTGGAAGAATCCCTAGAGCCCAGAAGGCCGAGGCTGCAGTGAGCCAAGAATGTACCACTGCACTACAGCCTGGATAACAGAGCGAGACTCTGTCTCAAGCAACAAGAATAACAATAGCAATGGAGAACCTACTTAATGCCAAGCACCAGGCTAGGTATTCTAGAAAGAGTATACCTAATCCCTTCATTCACCAAATTTTTCTCAAGGCCCTACTTAAAGTCTGGTATTGTTCTAGGTTTACAATTGCTTGTGTGTTGGTTTAGGGGGCAGGGGGCACAGACAGGGAATAAAAGAAGTGCATATGCCATCAATACAAGGATTGGAGTCATCAGAGAATTTCAAAGGAGACAGAGGGGAACGCTAATAGCTGTGTGACCTTGGACCAGACACTTCCTCTCATTGAGTCTCGGTTTCCTCATCTGGTGAAAAGGATGCATCCTATTTCTTTGCTGTGAGATTTAGCAGCAGTGTTTGAAAAGCTTCTCATGTACTCATCTGCCATCCAGGAGCTGTTCACTAGCGCTACTATTCAGCCATGGGGAGCGGAGGATTTGCAGTGTCCTCCTGGGCTGAGAAGTGGAGAGCATGACATTTCCTATGGTGGCCCAGCATACACAAAAGGCTGGAAGTTTGCTTTGGTAAGGAGGAGGTTTAGTTTGATAGGAGCTTCAGGTTGGTGGAGGGGAGTAGAAGAAGAAAAGTCTGGAAAGCGGTAAGTGGGGATGATTTCCTAACAAATCTCTTTACGTATCAGTAGGCCTAGATATGGAAAGAGATTTATGTTTCACTGGATTCTAGGTTTAGAATCCAGTGGAAGTAGACCCAGGAGTGGTGGTGGGAGGAGGGGCCCATGGCAATGGAGGGTAGGGCAGAAACAGGGGACGTTTGAAATCCTTGGAAGCATTAGTGATTGGATCACTTCTAGGCAAGGCCCAGGGAACAGCGGCCTCCAGGGTCTTGGTTCAGGGTCTTGGACCGGGGTGACCAACCCTCCCAGTTTGCCTGGGATGAGGAGTTGCCCAAGATGCTGGACTTCTGTTGCCCCCAAGTGAGACAAGGAATGCTCCACACTCTGAGATTGAATTATGAGTCCTTTATTACGCCGGGCGACCCCGAGAGGTGGCTACCGCCCAAAATTCTCTTGGCCCCTAAGAAAAAGTTAGGTGGTCTCTACACCCTAGTTTTAAAAGGGAGGGGAACTTAGCCTGAAGCAAATTTTTCACAAAAGCAGAGTGAGCAAAAAAAAGATAAACTAGCACATGAGAAATAAAACAGTGCCAGGTGCAAGGGGTAAAGCTGTCATGAAAGATATACGACTTATAGATAATGGGGCTCTGGGCGCTGGACAGCATCTGCATTCCCAGGCTCTGCTGGTGCCACTTAACTCGGCCTCTTATCAGCAAATGCATTCCTGGAGGTGCCCAGTGTCAGCCTGCCCCAGCTACATACTATAGTTACATACTTAATGGTGGGAAAATAACTAAAATGAAGAAGCTAAGATGGAGTCTGTCTGGCTCAAGAGGTTAACATAAAGCCTGAACAGCTTTTAGTCTGAGAACAGAGTTAGTTTTAGCTGGCAAAAAGCAGGGTATCACACTTCCAGGGCTAAACTGGTGTAAACTTGGGCAAACTGGACAGCTCGGTCCCCCTAGTTGGGGCCCCTGTCGCTGTCTCCTGGACTACAGCAGGCTGCTGCCTGCTCACCTCCCCTTCCTTTGGTCTCCGTTCTGCAATTAGAGGGGCTGCTGTCAAACATAGCTCTTACTGTCTCTGCTTTGTTTCAAACACTCCAAAGGCTCCATTGCCTCTGGGATCCAATTCAGACCCGAGGACCTGGACACAGAGCCCTTTCCTACACTGGTTTCCACCCTTCTTGAAAGTCTCATTTCCCATTAGTTACACACCACGCCAGATACAGCCTAGTTCCCCCAAACTGGAAGTGTCCTTTCCTATTCTAGCAGTATTCTGTCAACCTGACTGGCTCTACCCACCCTTCAAGATTCAGTGAAAATGTCATTCCTTGCTCTCTCCTCTGGGTTTCCAAGGCACATTATACATACTTTTGGGAGAACACATATCAAAGAGGTGGGTCGGGAGTGTAAACCCCACCTCTACGCCAGCTTCTGGCACAATGCTTGGTGTACAGTAAGCTTTTGGCATGTATATTTTGAATAGCTGGTATATTTACATGACTCAGAATTCAAAAGAAACTATGCGAGCTCAGTGAAATGTGTCCTTCCCACTCCTGGCCTCTAACAACCCAACACTCCACCCCCTCTAGGGACCTCTTTTTGCATACACAGGCAAATAAGGTAATTTACTCTGTTAATGAATAAAGAAACTAACAGTAAAAACCTGAAATCATTCCAAATGTTCGAAAATCGGGGGCTGGCTAAGCGATTATATAGCAACATTATAGACTAATCAGCAGTCATTAAACATTATTAAAGTTATTATAAGGCAGACTCTGTAGTATTATATGCTAAGCTTTAAAAGCAGACTATAAAGCAGACCTCCACATTGAATGCACTTGGTGAAAAAAAAAAAAAACATTGGTCTCTTCAGTGACAGACTGAACTGATCCATCAGTCTGAGACAGAAATGATTGCTGCTTTAAGGTAAAGGGACTCGAAGTTTTCTTTTATGTAAAGTTGTTTGAATATGAAAAGAAAGAGGCTGGATTCTTGTGAATCTGCCTGATGAAGTGTGATTCATGATCGGACTCATTCATTCGAGTAATTCATTCAGCAGACATTTGAATGCTTGCTTTGTCAGGAAGAAAAGCCAGAAACAATGCTGAGCTTCTGAGGATGAGCACTAAGTAGGTGATGGGGACATAAGAAGCTCTGATGGAGACAGAGGGGTGGGGAATGTGATGAGTTCATTCTAAGACTGTGGAGTTTGAGTTCAGTTTGTTCATCAAGGTGAGCTGTGTAGCAGATGGCAGGATACAGGTCTGGGAGCTCAGTGAAACAGTCAGGGCTAGTGATAGCCTCCAGTATGTTTTGCGGTTAGGGAAGCTGGAGGTGGAGTAGAGAAGATAGACAAGGAAAGGGGGAAGACAGATGAAATAAAGCTGGTGAGGAAGTCTTTCTGCAAATCTCTAATGCCTCTGAGCCAGGGCCAAGGGCACCAGGGCAGCAGAGGCTGTATCTGTTACTGAGTGTTGAAGAGCCTCAGAGTTCAGGCAGAAACCCTTCCTCCCAGCCCGTCTCCCAAACCCCATGCACTTACGGCCTGGGTCTGGTCTTAGTTGTCCTGAAAGACCTGGTAGATGAAGAGATGCTTTGACTGGCTTAGAAAATATGTAGGAACTGGCCAGGTGCGGTGGCTCACACCTATAATCCTAGCACTTTGGGAGGCCCAGGCGGGTGGATCACGAGATGAGTTTGAGACCAGCCTGGCCAACAGGGTGAAACCCCGTCTCTACTAAAAATACAAAAATTAGCTAAGCATGGTGGCATGCACCTGTAGTCCCAACTGCTTGGGAGGCTGAGGCAGGAGAACCGCTTGAACCCGGGAGGCGGAGGTTGCAGTGAGCCGAGATCACACCACTGCACTCCAGCCTGGGCAACAAAGCGAGACTCCATCTCAAAAAAAAAAAAAAAAAAAAAAAAAAAAGAAAAGAAAATATGTAGGAACCTCTGAGTGAGAGGCTGGAACAGAAGGTTTAAAAGTTTTACTTGAAGCCTGGGCAATGTAGCAAGACCCCATCTCTACAAAATAAAAGAGAAAAAATAGCTGAATGTGGACATTTATCTATTATCCTAGCTACTCAGCAGGCTGAAACAGAAGGATTGCTTGAGCCCAAGGCTGCAGTGTGCAATGATTGTAAATAGCCACTGAACTCCAGCCTGGGCAACATAGCAACACTGTGCTCTATTTTTAAAAATGAGGTGATGGCATTCAGGTTAAGAGAGCAGAGTTCGCAGTTACAGTGAGCTATGATTGCACCACTGCATTCCAGCCTAGGGGAGAGAGCAAGACTCTGTTTTCTAAAAAAAATACAAATAAAAATAAAAGAGTTACTTAAACAAAGACCAGCTAAGTAAGGCTGGACAGGGAAAGGGAAAGTAGGTGGGCTTGGCATTGGGGCAGGAGTGTTCCACTGCAGGTTGAGTGCTGCGAGGGGCCCCAGGAAGGGGTAGATTTCTGAGTGGGGATTTGCCCCTAGTGAGCAGGTCTCAGACTGTCCCTCAAGGGGCCAGCAGGCAAAGCTGATGGAATTGTTGCTCAAAACTTGGAGAGAGAAGGGGAGGAGAGCAGTGTACCACCAGGACGTATTTCTACCTTCGTATGTCCTCAGGCCAACCTGGAACCCAGGCCCAGCTCAACCACTTAGAGCTTAGTGATCCTTGGGAAATCTCTTCTCTAAGCCTCAATTTCCTCATCGACAGATTGAGTCTATAATAGTATCTACCTTGGGTGTTGTGAGGATTAGAAATATTGTATGTTAAGCTCCTAGTATATAGTAGCTGCTTAATACACAGTAGCCATAATTTTTTTTCCTGCTACCACGCTGGACTAGGCTGGCCTAAGACATTGCTCAATTCTACTATCTCTGGAGGATTTGTTGCCAGTTGGAACAAGACACTGAAATCTAAGACTTTGCCCATCATCTTTTCATATATATTTGTCAAAGGTGGCCTGGCAGACAGATACGTAAAAACTGGTTCTCAGTTTTTCATCTGTAGATAGCTCTCTCTGTTTTGCTGGTCATTTCAGCACTCTAAGAAGGGTATGTCACAAACCTTTTGGCTGGTGGTGACATCTAGAAGACTGATTGAGGAAGCATTGGAGGAGCAAGGGTTAAATGAAGTCAGGAACTGCTGACTTAAAACAAAAAAGGCCAGGCTCAGTGGCTCATGCCTGTAATCCCAGCACTTTCGGACGCGAAGCAGGAGGATCACTTGAGCCCAGGAGTTCGAGACCAGCCTGGGCAACATGGTGAAAACCCATCTCTACAAAAACTACAAAACTCATCAGGGTATGGTGGTATACACCTGTAATCTCAGCTACTTGGAAGACTGAGGCAGGAGGATCGCTCCTTTAACCCAGGAGTTTGAGACCAGCCTGGACAACACAGGGGATCCCCATCTCATTACAAAAATTTTAATGAAAAAAAGAGCATCCCCCTCCTCCATCCCTCCAGCTTACCAACAGCCTCCTGCTCTTACTCCTCACTCTTGTGTTGTGTCTTATAACTGGTCAAAGTGCTTTTGCCTATTTGATTTTTCTTGCTCCCTACCCTGGCCTGTGAGGTAGAGATGGAAGAAATTGGTTACATCTAAGAGGGGCTAAGACAGTGACAGAGCTGGTACTAGAACCGACGTCACCTTGTGATGGAACAGAAGTGAACCATGCCCTGTTGACTTGCACCTTGGATGAGTGGGTTAAAGGAATCTGTGAAGAAATGATGCGCAGGTTTTGGGGACACTGTTTGCAAGGGGACGGTGAAACAATACCCTATTGTTGTAGCAGAGACGGGTGGCAATGCTCCTGTTGTGCTGATGAGCAAACTGCAGGCCCAGGGTCAGTGGAGGAGGACTTTCCTGGGGTGTGAGTGACACAGAGAGGTGGGTTCCCCCTTTTCAAGTTGTTCCGAATGATAGAAGACTTTGCCTGGGGCTGCTCAGCTTGGGAGCAGCAGAGCCCCCCAGAACTCGAGGACTTTGACTTGGGTTTGAAGTCAGTTCATTTCTCCCCTTGCCTTTCTCACAGGGGTGTTGAGAGGAACAAGAGTGGAAAGGACAAATCAGTGTGTAACGGCATTAAAGGAAACAGTGCCTAGCATTCTCCTTTTTCAAATCTAATTGGCCTCCACGTGAGGGCCACAGAGAGCAAATACTTTGGCTAAGCTGATCTGTTTGCGCGCTCTACTTCTTAGCTGTGTGAAGATATCAGATCTTGCTTGACAGGTTGTGCGAATGAAATAAGCAGCATATGTGAAAGTGTTTTGCAAACTACGAAACAGTACTATCATTGAGAACTTTAAGGAGTCTTTGCTTCCGGGAATCCACCAAACGCAGCTCACTCTAGGACCCCGAAGGAACTCGCCTCTGGTGGGAGTAGTGAAGGTGGTGCTTTTTTGGTTTCTCTGGCAGTCAGGCAGACAGAACAGGGGAAGGAAAATGGAGGAAGATGGGCTTGCTCACCACCTCCGTCTTCTTATTCCCCAGCTGAGGGGGCAGTGGCGGGGAGCTGGCATAACCTTTTCTTTGGTGAGTCAGCTAAGAAGGAATTTCTAGAGCTCCAGTGATGTAGACATAGTTGTTTTAGTTTAGATTTTTAAAGCTGCTCCTCTTGAAGCAGCTTTAAGACACAGCTAAAGCACAGCAATTGGGAAGCACGTGGAAAATGACAGTAGCATAACATCTTACCAGTGTGAACTTAAAGAAATCAATTTCGCAGGGTCCTTGTATTAACAGTGTGGAAAGTGCCTGGCACATACTAGGGGCCTGATATCTGTCCATTTCCTTTCCCTTCTCAGTGGACAGACTGCAGTCACCTGAGCTAACGGAAAGCACTTACTCTTTAGTTGCCTAGTTTATTATAATAGGTGCCATTATTCATTTAATCCTCACAGGCCGAAGAAAAGGCAGTTCAGACTTTTATTGCCCAAGGTCACGTCACACAGCCTGCAATTTTTAATTTTCTTGTTTTGGGGGTGCATAGTAGGTGTGAGGAAGGAGACCCCAGGCATCTGGGATCACCTCCCCCTCGACTTCCATATTGCATTTCAAAAGAAGAAAGCAGGCCAGCTGGCGCCTCCTGATCCACCTTCCTGTAAATAACACGCTTGGTATTGGGGGAAACTTCCCGGAAGACACTGTTTTTACTTAAAACAAGATCAAACCCCCACCCCACTACTCGGTCCGGAGACCAGAACCTTTTCACATGTGGTTCCTAAAGCTGTAAATCCAAAACCCTTTTCACTCGTGGTATCTAAGGCTGTAAACTTAAGATTCTTCCACGTGTAATATCTAGAGCGTAAGCCTATATAAAGGCAGAACCTTCCTTTGTGAAACGAGCTGGGTTTTAGACAAATCATTGCCCAGCTCCCAGACGTAATAAACCCCTTTTCCTTCCCATTCTGTGTTCGAGATCTCTGTTTCTCGCGGTCGCTCCTGCTACAGGTGTATATATTTATAGGGTACCTGAGATGTTTTGATAGAGGCATGCAATGCATAACAGTCACATCATGAAAAATAGGATAGCTATCCCCTTAAGCATTTCTCCTTTGTGTTAAAAATTATCCACTTTTAATTTTCAATGTGCAATTAAATTATTTATAGTCACCCTAGCGTGCTATCAAATAGTAGGTCCTATTCATTATATTTTTTTGTATCCATTAACCATCCCCATCCCCCCCAACCCCCCCCCTCCATACCCTTCCCAGTCTCTGGTAACCAACCTTCTATTCTCTATCTCCCTGAGTTCAACTGTTTTGTTAGCTCCCACCAATTAGCGGAGTTTGTCTTTCTGTCAGCCTGCAATGTTTAAAGCCAAGAATTCAAACCCACCTTGTCTGGTTTGCCTCTTAGATATCAGGATGTATGAAGGGGTTTAATTGAGCTGGACCCTCTGGAAGGCCCAATCTTAAATGGACTGGGACCAAGGAGGTAACTCCAACTT
The DNA here is from genome assembly GCA_036589455.1 of Ateles fusciceps. Classification (NCBI taxonomy): domain Eukaryota; kingdom Metazoa; phylum Chordata; class Mammalia; order Primates; family Atelidae; genus Ateles; species Ateles fusciceps. The sequence continues at coordinate 67,128 of JAZHEH010000426.1, read as the reverse complement.
GGCCCATTTGAGAATAAACTCAGGGTGGAATTTCAGAGCAAGAAATAGGCCATTGCTAGAGGCAGGCTGGGGAACCATTGAAAGAGAGTGGAAAATGATGCTTTCCAAATCTTTGGGGATTTAATCTGTGCTCTCCCAGTTTCAGGAGCTTATGTTGTGAGGGTGAGATGACTCCTCTCATTAAGCAGTATACAAATAGATTATCGGTAGTCTTCTATCATCTCCCACGAAACACAACCTCCCCCTCATCACCTGACAGCCCTCCACTAACCACCCTATAAACGAGGGAACTGAGTCTCCTTTTCAAACCCCTCTCCTAAGCTAGACTGCAGAAGCGAGGAGGGCTGAGTCATCTTCCTCTTAAAAGAAAAACCTGTGTAACAAAGCCACAGAAGTATGCTTTCTGTGCAGATCATTTGTTTCAACACATGGCTGCTTTATAGGATGCCAACGCAAGAACTGAGGACATTGTCTTCTCTCTTCCCCCAGAAAGTAGGTGCCCTGCAGTATCATCTGTACTGTCCCCCTCCTTCACACCCATTATCTGCGTGATTGCAGGCACCTCACTAAGCAGCCAGATCACTACCGTGGCACATTTACCCAGGCCATTAGTTTGGATTGTGCCAGGTATCTCGCAGCATAGGCAATAAGGACCAATTGGAATTAGGCTGGCCAGGCACGGTGGCTCATGCCTACAGTCCCAGCACTTTCAAGGCCGAGGCAGGTGGATCACCTGAGGCTGAGTTTGAGACCAGCCTGACCAACATGGTAAGAGACTCGTCTCTACTAAAAATACAAAAATTAGCTGGGGGTGGTGGTGGGCGCCTATAATACCAGCTACTTGGGAGGCTGAGGCAGGAGAATCGCTTGAACCCGGGAGGCAGAGGTTATATTGAGCCAAGATTGTGCCATTCCACTCCAGCCTGGGCAACAGAGTAAGACTCGTCTCAAAAAAAAAAGTTAGGCTATGGCCCGAGGCTGCTCTTGACCCTAAGGGATATATGGTAATGTTTGTATGACAGTAAAGGCCCTGGCCTCAGATACACACACAAGGATGACTCTGTATCTCCTCCTCTGTATCTCTCATTTCTTCTGGCCAAGCTAGGACGAGGTAGATAGGACCGAGAGGTAGACTACATCCCTTTGCGGTCCATTTACCTACAGCTGTAGTTTCTGGAAAATAGCGCTGTGTGGCACAGAAAGCTTCTCCCCTTATAGAGTGCTGGATCGCTTCATGGTGCAGGGTGTTACTTATATGGCTTCATATCATATGCCTACTGGGAAGAAAGCCTGGGCAGATCTGATGCTGGACAAATTCACTGCCCACATCAAAGGGCATCTCCCCATAGGCCCAGAGACCCACAGCTCAATGCTCCCACTCCCCCCATCAAAAAAAGCAGCTGATAGCCGTATTTCTGCACAGGCTCATGTAATAGAGGGGCCTTTTATTTTCAGAGAATTCAGACAGCCACTGATTATACAGAGCCATTTCTCAGTGCTCTTTTCTTTCTACTTAAGAAATTAGAATACAACATGATGAGGATGATGATGCCAAAACAAGCCTGCTGGCTCACATCACCTAGGATACAAATACACACTTAATCACTTGACACTTTATTGAATGCAAAGCAAGATTTAGCATCTTTGCCTTTGTTGCACATAGCTGAAGCGGGAGCCCAGGGAGGGGAGGACTGCATGATTTTTCTTGGCGGGGGAGGTGTGCGCCCTGCAGTCCTGTGGTGTTGTGGGAAGATCAGCCCATGTTCTTGTCGGTTGCCATAGCCCCTAGGATGGGTGTCCTTCCAGTCATCCCACTCCCGAGCTCTGTACAGTGTTTGTTCATCATCGTCTTCCTCCTTTTTCTTGATTTTCCTGTTGCTGAGCTGCTTTTCTGAATTCTTCTAAAAGTGGAAAAATTAGAAAGGGAGGTGAGAAATTGAGGGAATGTTAATAAGTAACGTCAGGGGCCTCAGTTCCACTCTGAGCCCAACCACATGCAATGAGAACAGGAATACAGCCAGCTGCCTACCCTGGGCCCCGGCGGAAGCGGGGGAGAGCACTTGCATTACCTAATATATCGCATGTTAAAAAATAGTACCAAAGGATGTTCTGAGTGGTTTCCACACGAAGGCAAAAATCACAAAAGGTGCCCCTCAGAATGAATTCTATTTCGGAAGAGAACTCCTGCAAAAACGGCCAACACCCCCGCTGGTCCCAAAACACAACACTACCACCACCACCAAACACCACCGGCAATCCAAAAACACGAAAGTAAAAAATATTTATGAATTTGTGATTTGTGAGTTGCCGGGGGGGGGTGGAGTGGCAGTTGACGTTTCCTCCTCCATCCATTTCCTTTACTATAGTCATACAATTTTTTGTGCATAAAACTGAAAATCACAGGGCAGTTGAATCTACCAGAAAAGAACGCCTACGTATTATTTTGCAGTGCTTGAAATAAATAGGTTCTGAGGTCTAAATGGCACTTATCATGCAGTGTACACCCAAAAGAAATTAAACCAACTGCTGCATCTCTTTTGTATTTTTTTCTTTTGGGAGGTAAAGTAGCATTTTCCTGGCTACTCTGAGTTTGCCCATGAGAAACAGTCTCATTATTATGAATGAAACGTGTGGGGATCTGCTATCTTCTAACAGCTCAGGAGTCTCGTATTCTCCTTTTCTGAGGCAGGGTTTCTCTCTGTTGCCTAGGCTAGAGTGCAGTGGTGTGATCGCGGCTCACTGCAGCCTCAAACTCCCGGGCTCAAGTCATCCTCCTGCCTCAGCCTCCAGAGTAGCTGAAACCACAGGCATGAACCACCACGTTTGGCTAATTTTTACATTTTTTGTAGAGACAAGGTCTTCCCCTACGTTGCCCAGGCTGGTCTTGGGCATCCTAAAGTGCTGGGGTTACAGGTGTGAGTCACCTTGCCTGGTTCATTTCTTTAAAACCCTTTATTATAAAATAAAAGATGGTGGAAACCACACAAGTACATAGAAAACAAATTTTTATAAAGAGGCCTTATAGCTTCCACTCAGGTCAAGAAACAGATCTTCTGTATCTATCCCAAAAGCCTCTCTGTGTGCATTATACAAATCAACTCTCCTCCCCCTGCAAAAGTAACCACTATACTGCTTTCTATAGTAATAACTTCCTAGAGTTTATTACAGCTTTATTACCCAAGTGTTCACCACTAGACACGGTAATTGTCCATTTGTACATCCATTTTTTTACTCAATGTATTTTTTTAGTACAGAATTGTGCCACTATCAACACAATCCAATTTAAACAATTCTATAACCCCAAAAGATCCCTTGTGCCCGTTTACAGTTAATTCCCATTCCTTCTCTCCCTGCCCCCAGCTCCGAGCCCATGAATCTACTTTCTGTGTCCATAGATTTGCCTATTCTGTACATTTCATATACCTGGAATCAAAATCATGTAATCTGCGATCTTTTGTGGCTGACTTCTTTCACTTAGCATCGCTTTTTTTTTTTTTTTGAGACAGTCTTGCTGTCTCCCAGGCTGGAGTACAGTGATGCAATCTTGGCTCACTGCAACCCCCACCTCCCGGGTTCAAGTAATTCTACTGCCTCAGTTTCCCAAGTAGCTGGGATTACAGGCGCCTGCCATCATGCTCGGCTAATTTTTGTATTTTTAGTAGAGATGGGGTTTCACCATGTTGGCCAGGCTGGTCTTGAACTCCTGACCTCAAGCGATCTGCCCGCCTTGGCCTCCCAAAGTGCTGGGATTACAGGTGTGAGCCACCGCGCCCAGCCTAGCATCATATTTTTGAGGTTAGCCTTGCCTATTTAAAAATGTTTTGATATCTTTTAAATCTATAGGTCCCCCCTCCATCCCTTTCTTTCAAGTTATCTGTTGAAGAAGTTGGGGCATATGACCTGGAGAGTTTGTTTCTCAAAGACTGGATTTTGCTGATTGCATACTCATGATGCAGTCTTAACATGATCCTCCTGTATTTTCTGCAGACTGGCAACTGAATACAGAGGCTTGATCTGACTCAAATTTGGTCCTTTCGGCATGAATAACTATATGTGGTGCTGCATTCCTTCATCGGGAGGCATGTAAATATCTCTGTCTCATTGTAATGTTAGGAGCTGTTGATGTTCAATGCTGAGACCCATTCATTTACTGGGGGATTTCAAAAAGGTGATAACCTTAATTTTAACTTTTTTTTTTTTTTGGAGACACAGTCTCATTCTGTCACCAGGCTGGAGTGCAGTGGCGTGATCTTGGCTCACTGCAACCTCCGCCAGGAGGTTCAAGTGATTCTCCTGCCTCAGCCTCCCGAGTAGCTGGGACTACAGGCGCACGCCACCACACCCAGCTAATTTTTGTATTTTTAGTAGAGATGTGGTTTCACCATGTTGGCCAGGATGGTCTTGATCTCTTGACCTTGTGATCTACCCACCTTGGCCTCCCAAAGTGCTGGGATTACGGGCTCGAGCCCCCGTGCCCAGCCAATTTCAACTTTTTAAAATTAGCTGAAATACTTTTACAAAGAGAGCCTTCCCCTCATCAACTACTATTTGGTTACCTAGTAGAAAAGATAAAATACTTGACTCTTTTCCTTTATTTACCATTTCTCAAGATAATGGGTTCCCTTATTGGCCTCTGAGGTTGAATAATTTGGTTTTGTCTTATCATATAAATTATGGGCCAGGCACAGTGGCTCACACCTGTAATCCCAGCACTTTGAGAGGCCAAGGTGGGAGGACCGCTTGAACCCAGGAGTTCGAGATCATCCTAAGTAAGATGGCGAGACCCTGTCTCTACCAAAAAAAAAAAAAAAAAAAAAAAGAATGACATTTATATTGGCTCAAAAAATTATAAAAGAAAAAAACTAAAAATCTGCCAGGCATGGTAGTGCATGCCTGTAGTCTCACCTACTTGGGAGGCTGAGGCAAGAGGACTGCTTGAGCACAGCCTGGGCTAGAGAGTGAGACCCCATAAATAAAAAAAATATAATTATGAACTCACAGATTTAAACATATTTGATGAGTTTCAACCAGTTGCAATTATTATTACTTTTGAGACAAAGGAGTCTCACTCCTGCCCAGGCTGGAGTGGAGTGGTACAATCTCGGCTCACTGTAAGCTCCACCTCCCAGGCTCAAGTGATTCTCCTGCCTCAGCCTCTCAGGTAGCTGGGATTACAGGCATATGCCACCATGCCTGGCTAATTTTTGTATTTTTAGCAGAGATGGGGTTTCGCCATGTGGGTCAGGCTGGTCTTGAACTCCTGACCTCAAGTGATCTACCAGCCTCAGCTTCCCAAAGTGCTGGGATTACAGGCATGAGCCACCACGCCTGGCCCACAATTACTGTTTTAAAAAACTTATATAAATCAACCTTTTAATTTTAGAAGTTTTCAATTTAAGAGAAAAATTGAGAAAATAGTACCAAGTTCCCACATAACCACACCCAGTTTCTTATTATTAACATCTTATATTAATAGTTTCTGTGATACAACTAATGAACCAATACTAATACATTATTAGCAACTAAAGTCCATTCATTACTCAAATGTCCTTAGGTTTTACCTAATATCTGTCCCTTTTCCATTCCAGGATCCTATTTAGGATACCACAGTACATTTTGTTGTTTGTCTCCTTAGTCTCCTCTAGGCTCTTTCTCAGACTTTCCGTTATTCTGATGACCTGGACAGTTTTGGAAGAGTACTTGTCAGGTATTTTGTAGAATGTCCCTCAGTTTGGGTTGCCTATTTTTTACAGAACTAGAGTTATAGGGTTTGGAGGACAATACTATATATACTAGCAACCTGACTTCACACTGATAATAACCCTGATAACCCAACCAAAGTGGTATTTGTAGGTTTCCAATTAAAGTTACTTCTCCTCCCTCCTTCCACATTACAGTCTCGGAAGCAAGACACTAAGCACAGCCCCACACTTACAGCGTGAACAGTCATGCTATACCTTCTTGAAGCAGGAGTATCTACATAAAGTTATTTGAAGTTTTTCTGTAGGGAAGATTTGTCTCTTCTCCCTCATTTATTTACTTATTAAATCACCTATTTCTATCACAACGGACTGGTGTGCATTCATTTTATTCCTTGTGTGATAATCCAATACTGTTAAATTTACTTTCCTGCCCAAGTTCTCCCAGTTTTGGCCTGTGAGAGTTTCAGCTGACTCTTGTGTTCCTTTAAAACCCCAATAGTTTTCTGAGCTCTCGTTTTCTAGTACAGAGAGCCCTAAGTTAAGATTTTTCAACTTTATGATGGTGTGAAAGTGATATGCATTCAGGAAAAGCCATACTTCATATTCTGAGATACTCAATATTTTAGTATAAAACAGGCTTTGTGTTAGATGATGTTGCCCAACTGTGGGCTAATGTTAAGTGTTCTGAGCAGGTCAAAGGCAGGCTAGCTTAAGCTACGATGTTGGGTAGGTTAGGTATAGCAAATGCATTTTCAACTTACAATATTTTCAACGTACAATGGCTTTATCAGGATATAATCCCATCATACTGCACTATCATCTGACAACAAGATGCTCCAGGCTCATCTTGTATATTCCCTGCCCCAGCCCTAGAATCGGCTATTTCTCCAAGGGAGTCCTGGTTCATTTATTAGAGGATGGTATTAGAAAACCAAGATTTGGGTGTTGGATGACTTGTTGCTACTGTCAATTATATCCTCTGTGAAGCCAAACTGGCTACTGAAAACATCTTCAAATTGGCTTTTGCTATCACCCCAGTGGTCGTTGAAAGCTCCCTTCCCTATCTTTTATGACAAGATGTTCCAAGCTTATCTTGTACATTTCCTGTCCCAGAATTGTAGTTAGTCATTTCTCTAAGACATCTTGATTTCTTAAAATAAGGAATATTGGGAAGAATATGTCTGTATCACAATTGGAGTTACTGGTATACTTATTGCTACTGGGCTGGTCCTTGTTTCTAAGCTTTTTCAGTGGATAGAGCAAAAGTAGGGGTGTGTTCACTTTTAAATAAAATATTCTCACTGAGTTCATATGCAGTACTACAGGGTTTAAAAAAAAATCTAAATTCTTTGGAATACATCTATATCCTTTCACATTAAAAGTCCTAGTTCTCAAAGGCAGAGGATGATAGAATTAGAAATATCTAATAAGTGCTAATTTATATGATCTCATATTATACATATAACTTTAGACACCCCACCAATATAATTACTGAGAACTGTTAAAATTTTGCACGATTCCCCATTTCACCATTTTTAAAAACGGTTATCTACATTATCTGGGCACAAAGGCAATACATACTCCATCTCCCTTTTAATCCTCATTTCATCTTCATTCTACAAGTAACTGTACGTTTAACGCTCGCTACCTGTCCTTATGTCAATGTCTCTAACACTTTGGCTGTCTGAAGCTTATTCTCTAGCAAATTCATGGATCGTGGGAACAATATTCTTGAATTCCTGCATGTTGATAAATATCTGTACTCTTTATACTTGAAAGTCAGTTTTACCAGGTATAATGTTCCTTGGCTCACATTTTTTCCCTTTGAGTTTCTTAAATATCTGCTATTCCATTTTCTTTTGGCATAAAGTATAGATCTCAAAAAATCTGAGGGTAACCTAAGTTTCTTTCCTTTATAAATCACCTACTATTTTTATTGCAATGTCTGTGGCTTTTCTTATCAAGTGACCGTGGCGCTTGAGCCCTTCGGGACCAGGAGCTTAGGCCCCGTGGAGAAGCTGGGCCTGGTTTAGGGGAGCAGTTGCGCCTCTTTAGTGCCTGATCCAACTCAGTGCCTCAGTCCCAGGGAATTGGACTTTGGGCCAGAGGAGTAGCTGTGACCCCGGTGCTTTAGCCTGCATGGCACCTGGTCCCTGGACCCCGGCAGGGGAACACACCCTTGGCTAATCTGTATACACTGCTCTCTGGGCCAGACGGCCACAGCACCCCCACCTCCCTGGATCTGGACCAGCCCTCCAGGGTCTGAGCCGCTGAGGGGTCCCACCTCCCTGGGGGAGCTGAAACCAACATTCGCACTGCATCCCACCCACTAGAGCTCAAGCCACAGCTCTGCCCCACTGTTCCTGGGGCTGTATTGCCACTGCATGGGGCCTCAGAGCTTCCAGGGTCCACTACACAGTACCTTCTCTCCTGGTGCCTGAATTGCCACTGTGCCCTGCTCCCTGGGGTCTGAGCATCTGGAACACCCCTCCCTCCCCAGAGCCATGCCAGTACTATGCGCTCACCCCCAGGATCAGCATCACAGCTACATCCCTGTCCCTGGGTCCAAGCTACTGGGTAGTGCCTCAGAGTCAAAGTCCTCCACTTAGTGGGAGAGCAGCATCCGCCCATGCCTGAGACTGAACCTGCACCCATGTCACAGGTGCCACAGCAGTTCAACCAGACACTGGACCCAGGAGCCAGCTCCACAGCCACTCTGAGCACCTGTGCCTTAGAACACAGCACTGCTGTGGCTGCCTGTGGGTCACGTCACACCCAACACCAAGAGGGATTCCCCCCCCGCCCGCTTTTTTAATCCCAAGACTTTCCTTAATATTAATGTTTAGCATTTATTCTTTTTCCCTGCTTTGGCTTTCTTCTTCAGATACTCCTATTATCTAATGCCAGGTCGTCTTTACCATCTTTAGTATATGTCACTTTTCCTCAAACCCTGTTTACTGTTTTTCTTTTAAAAATTTTCCTTCCTTTTGCCGTAATGGGGCATTTTCTGTTGTGTTCACTCATTCTTGTCTTTTCACTTTAGCCTATATTTCTGAAATGATTCATGTTCCCCAAGTTGTCACATTTCTGAGTTTTCTAAGCCTGCTTTATATTGTCCTTCCATGTCCTATGTTATTTTCTGAATATCTTCCAACTCATTTTTAAATACCAGGTTTCAGATTTGTTCTGTTTTTTGAGAATGTCTTTCTGGAGTGTTTTCTTTTTTCTCTTCTAATAATTTTGTGTAGAATTTGACTTTGGCAATTTTCTGTTCCTTTTTTTCAGCTTTGATCTGTATTTCACAAACCATAAAATCTACCCACTTAAAAGTGTACAGTTTAATGTTTTTTTTTGAGACGGAGTTTCGCTGTGTTGTCCAGGCTAGAGTGCAGTGGCACGATCTCGGCTAACTGCAACCTCCACCTCCTGGGTTCAAGCAATTCTCCTGCCTCAGCCTCCCAAGTAGCTGGGACTACGGGCACACGCCACCATGCCCAGCTAATTTTTTTCTTTTTTGTATTTTTAGTAGAGATGGGATTTCACCATGCTGGTGAGGCTGGTCTCAAACTCCTGACCTCGTGATCTGCCCACCTTGGCCTCCCAAAGTGCTGGGATTACAGGTGTGAGCCACCGTGCCCAGCCCAGTTCAGTGTTTTTTATTCAGAGTTGTGCAACCATCACCACAATCTGCTGTTCGTTTTTATGTGAAATACGTTTTTCAAACTTGCAGAAAAAAGGAAGGTTCAGAGTAGCTTTTCTAACTCATGGAGACTCCTTTTCTGCTGTTTTTATGTACATTAAAGAAATATGGTTACTTGCTTGATTGGAGTTCCTCGTTCTGGTCCTGTCTCCTAACTTCATCTGGACCTTTTCTTTCTTTCTTCTATTCCTGTCCTGCTTAATTCAATTCAACTCTCAGCAATTTCTCCTCAGTGTGAGTCCCTGACCTGGAAAGAGATCTGCTGGATCAATTCAAGAGTCCATTAAGGACTAGACTACTCCATCCCTTTCGGACCTTCTGACTATGGGTCCCTCAGACTCACCCCTCCCAGTTTCAACTGCAGTTCTTAAATTGGACTGCCATACTTTCTAGGGAATACGCCATTTTGGAATTCTGTTTGTCAAGTTTTTCAGATGGCCTGTCAACTCCGGCTTTCTCCTACACAGATGCCAATAACTGCTGGATCTTGTGGCTATGGGTAATTTGCCCTTACCTGTTTTTTTTCTTTTTTGTGAGGTTCATGGGGACACACTGCCACCTATTTTCATTATAAATATTGTCCATGGGTTTTTTTCATATTCACTCAAGTATAACATACATGTAGAAAAGTATGCTCAGTGAATTCTCCACATATTGAACACATCGATGTAATCAGTACCCAGATCAAGATACAAAATATTTCTAACTCCTTAGAAGCCCCTGCAGGTCCAGTTCCATTCATGATCCCTAACTAAGGGTGAACATTTACTGGCTTTCAACCAGCACACACAAGTATCACCTGTTTTTGGAAGTTTGTATGAATGGAATCAAACAGTATATACTCTTTTGCCATCTGGCTTTTTCACTCATAATTAGGTTTATGAGATTCAGCTGTATTTGTTACAGCTAACAAACTACAGTTTACCTTTATTGCTACATAGTCTTCCACTGTGTGAATATACCAAAATTTATTTCTTCATTCTAGTATTTATGGGCATTTGAGTAGTGTATTCAGTGTGGACTATTACAAATAATGCTGCTATGATCAATCTTGTACAGGTCTTTCATGGACATATGGTCTCATTCCTCTTAGGTATATACTGAGGAGTGAAACTGCCAGGTCATCGGAGTATACACATGTCCAATTTTTGTGCATTACTACCATGACCATGACCACCCCTAGTTTCCCTGCCTTTATTTCCTTTCATCTGTTTACTTTGGGCTTGCTTTGTTCTCTGTGCCCCCCCTGCCCCTTGTTAAGGTAGGACCTTAGGTAACTGATTTCATCTTCCTTTTTTCTAACGTAAGTGTTGAAAGTTATACATATTTCCATCTCAGCATTGCTCGAGTTGTATCCCATAAATTCTGATGCTGTACTTTCACTGTCATTCTGTTCAAACTATTCTCTTTTATTCATTTTTAAATGGGCAGATAAACATATTTACTGTGTACAGCATGTTCTGAAGTATGAATTATAGGATACTTAACCTAGCTAATTAAAAGATGCAGTACCTCACATTGTTATTTTTGTAGTAAGAACACTTAACATTCACTCTTTATTTTTCCTTTTGAGATGGAGTTTTGCTCTGTTGCCCAGGTTGGAGTGCAATGGCATGAACTTGACTCACTGCAGCCTCTGCCTCCCGGGCTCAACTCATTCTCCTGCCTCAGCCTCCCGAGTAGCTGGGATTACAGGCACCTGCTACCACACCCAGCTAATTTTTGTATTTTTAGTAGAGATGAGGTTTTACCATGTTGGCCAGACTAGTCTTGAACTCCTGAACTCAGGTGATCCACCCACCTTGGCCTCCCAAAGTGCTAGGATTATGGGCGTGAGCCACTGCACCCAGCCAATTTTTCAAGAATACCATATATCATCATTAACTATAGTCACCATGCTGTAGAACAAATCTTTTGAACTTATTCCGAGTTAGAAGTATTTTTAAATTTTCTTTCTAATTTCTTCTTGGACCTATAGGTTATTTAGAAGTGTGTTGTTTAATTTTCAAAGATTTGGAGAATTTTCTAGGTACGTTATTGATTTCTAATTTAATTCCATTGTGGTCTGAGGACATATTCAGTGTGATTTCAATTTCTGAAAATTTATTGAGACTTATTTCACGGACCGGTATATGATCGACCTTGGTGAATGTTCCATGGGTATCAGAAAGAAGGTGGAGGTATACCTTGTTTTATTGTGCTTCACTCTACTGTGCTTTGCGGAGACTGTATTTTTTTTTTTTTTTTTTAACAAATTGAAGGTTTCTGGCAACCCTGTAATGAGCAAGTCTACTGGTGTCCTTTTTCTATTTCTAAGAGCATTGGTTCACTCTGTGTCACTGTTTCACATTTTGGTAATTCTCAGTTTCTCAAACTTTTCCGTTATTATATTTGTTATGGCGGTCTGTGGTCTTTGATATTACTAATGTAATTGTTTTGGGGCACCACAAACCATGCCCACAGAAAAACAGAGAACTTATTGGGTAAATGTATATGTTCTGACTGCTCCACTGTCTGTCTGTCCTGACCCTGCCCCAGGCCTCTCTGTTCCTTTAGACACAATAATATTGAAATTAGGCCAATTAATAGCCCTATAGTGGCCTGTATTTAAGTAAATAATTTGAAAATTATTAGGCACAAATGCATTTATGACTGCTATGTCTAACTGATAAATTGCCACTTTATCAGTAGAAAATGCCCTTTTAAAATCTCCAATTAATACCTTTTTATCTTGAAATCTACTTTATCTGATATTACTGTAGCTACTGCAGCTTTCTTATGCTTACTGTTAGCATGCTACAGGTTGAGTATCCCTTATCTGAAATGCATGGGACCAGACGTATTTCAGATTTGTTTTTTATTTTGGAATGGCTGCATTATATACTTACCAGTTGAGCATCCCAAATCTGAAAATCCAAAACGCTCCAGTGAGCATTTCCTTTAAGCATCACATTAGCCTTAAGAAGTTTCAGATTTTGGAGCATTTCAGGTTTTGAATTTTCAGATTTAGGATGCAACCTATATATCTTTTTTGTTGTTGTTTGAGACAGAGTCTTGTTCTGTCACCCAGGCTGGAGTGCGGTGGTGCGATCTTGGCTCACTGCAACCTCCACCTTCCAGGTTCAAGCAATTCTCCTGCCTCTGCCTCCCAAATAGCTGGGATTACAGATGTGCGCCACCACACCTGGCTAATTTTTGTATTTTTAGTAGAGACGGGGTTTCACATGGTGGTCAGGCCGGTCTTGAACTCCTGACCTCATGATCTGCCCACCTAGGCCTCCCAAAGTGTTCTTTTTATTTGTAACCAATCTGTGTCTTCATATTTAAAACGAATCTCTTATAGACAGCATGCAGGTAGGCCTGATATCGATCCCTGACTTCTAATTTGAAGGTTTATTCCATTTACATTTAAGGTGCTCTGGATTTGGCCATTCTAACAGATGTATAGTGGTATCTCAGGGTTGTTTAATTTGCATTGCCCCGATGACATGATGTAGAGCACCCTGTCACATGCTTCTCTGTCATCTGTGTATTTTCTTTGGTGAGGTATCTGTTAAGGTCTTTGGCCACTTCTTAATCAGGCTGCTCCCTTTTTTTGAGACAGGGTCTTGCTCTGTCATCCAGGTTAGAGTGCTGTGGCATGGTAATGACTCAGTGCAGCCCTAACCTCCCAGGCTCAAGCAATTCTCCCACCTCAGCCTCCTGAATATTTGGGACTACAGGCACAAGCCATCACGCTTGGCTAGTTTAAAAAAATTTTTTTATGGAGGGGGGGTCTTTCTTACTATGTTGCTCAAGCTGGTCTGGAACTCCTGGGCTCAAGGGATCCTCCCACTTTGGCCTACCAATGTATTGGGATTATAGATGTGAGCCACCACACCTGGCCTAAAACTGCTCCTTTTCTTATTGTTGGGTTTTAAGAGTTCTTTGTATATTTTGAGTAAAATATACAAAGTCCTTCATCAGATATGTTTTTGCAAGTATTTTCTCCCAGGCTGTAGCTTGTTTTCTCATTCTCTTGATAAGTTATTATTATTTTTTTTTTTACTTTTATGATTTTATTGACTTTTTTTCTCTCATAACTTTAAAACAAAAACAGCATGTGAAAACCAGTGTCTTATCCCAAAGTCTCAACTCAGCTGATTGACAGATGAACATCACCATCTTACTCCTCTGAATAACTAGACACAAATAACAGCAAGTTCAAGTTTCTGCCCACCCCAAGACACAGCCAGTAATCAGCCACAGACGCAGACACAGTCAACCCCAGGGGGCTCCCGCTCTCTGCCTATCTTCTCTCAGCTATTCCTCCCATCTGCTAAGTTGGGCCTTCCTGACGGTTCTCTCAAGGTGGGTCAAGGCTGAACTAGAGGAAAGCACAGGCCAGGTCCACCATCGCCTCCCACTGGCCACCAGCTGGCCAGCCAGGAAATCATTTCTCTACATCTTTTGTCTCCCCCTTTTATCTCCCTCTCTCTTCTCCAAAAATTGTTGCTATCACTTGGATGTAACAATGGACTAAGTGTCCATTAAACTGCCTGAGAAGTGGTTTGAACCTGACATATTTTCCTGAGCTAAAAAAGAAAAAGTACCTCTGTGGCTTTCTTGCCATTAAGATCAAGTAAAAAAAGGGACAAACACTATTGAGAAGGGTCACATTAGAAAGGCCTTAGAATACTCTCTCGACCCCTGACGGTTTCTCTAGCTGTAGCTCTTAAGGGTACAAGAGGGCAAGTACTCTGGGGTCAAGCATGGAGGAAACACATTTATTTTCCCCCTTTTAAACTTCCCTGCTGCCCCAGTTTTTGCCTTCTTCTTAGCAGATCCCTTGGCTTCTGGTTCCTTGCGCTTAGCTGAAGAGAGCGAGCCGGTCACCTTGATGAAATCATCCAGGCGGCCCTGGGTGCTGCCTTCGCGGCTCTTGCTCAGCCTCTTGACCCCACTGCGGATTCGCTCCTCAGAGAACTGCTTTCGCCACACATGAACTTGACCAGCTCTTCTTCATTTGGCTCGCTCCACTTCAGCTCCACAGACTCTGGGTCCAGTACCTCAGGTCCCAAGAAGAGCTGGTGAGCCTCCTTGTGGAGCCAGATAAGTTATTTTTTAAGTGGTTGCTCTAGGAAATACAATGTTCATCCTTAACTTCCCAGCCTAGAGTTAACACTATGTGATGGGGGACCTCAAGGATGGTGCCCAACAATCCCAGCCTCTTGGTATTCATGCTCTTATGGAGACCCCTCTCATACTGTATCAGGATTAGTCTATAATGACCAACAGAATAGGGCAGAAGTCATATTCCAACATTATGAAAGATATTGAGGCTTTTGATTTTGGTCATTCTCAGATCATTCACTTTAGGGAAAGGAAGCTATTATGTTGTGAGCAACCCTATGTGAGCCTCCTGTCCTCAGCTACATCAGTGAGCTTAGCAGCGAATTCTCTAGTCCCATTCAAGCTTCCAGAAGATTGCAGCCCCAGCTGACAGCTTGACTGCAACCTCATGAATGTTTCTGAGCTAGGACTACCCAGTTGCTCCTGAATTCCTCATCCTCAGAAACTACGTGATACAATAAATGCTGATTATTTTAAGCTACTAAGTTTTAGAGTAATTTGTTATACAGCAATAGACATGTATCAGTTAACATAAAACAGAAGAATCTCACAAACAAAATAGTTCCATTTACCCTGCCCTTTTTGCGACGGTTGTCATATATATTACACCTAATACATTATAAACTTCACGAGACAGTGTTGTGATTTTTGCTTTGAGAAGCCATGTATAGTTTTTTAAAATTGGGTTGAGGGAGATAGTCCTTTGTATTTACCCACATAATTACCATTTCTGCTGCTCTTCGCTCCTTGAATATGTATGTTTCTATCTGGTACCATTTCCCTGAGCCTGAGGAATTTCCTTCAGCATTTCTCTAATGCCAATTTTCTGGTGAAGAATTCTTTTAGCTCTCATTTATCTGAAAATGTATTAATTTCATCTTCATTTTATGGATATTTTTCACTGGGTATAAAATTACACGTTGACAGCTTCCTCCCCCACCACTTTGAAGACTTTCCACCATCTCTGGCTCCCACAGTTTTTAATGGAAATTCAGCAATAATTTATGTCCTTGTTCTCCTATTTGTAATGTATACTTTATCTTTGGATGATTTCAAAATTTCCTCTTTTCCTCTGGTTCTCCGCAGTTTGGCTATAATGTGCCTATGTGTGATTTTCTTTTTTTAAATCATACTTGAAGTTCTGGGGTACATGTGCAGATTCTCTATGTGTGATTTTCTTTGTATTTAAACTGCTTGGGGTTTGCTGACATTTCAGAATCTAGGGAAATCTTTAGCCATCATTTCTTCTAATGTTTTTCTGTTCCCTTCTTTCTCCTCTCGTACTGGCATTCCAATTGCACATACATGGGATCTCTGTACATAATTTCGCAGGCCACCAAGATGCTGCTTACTTTTTCCCAATCTTTTTTGTTTTCAGATTGGATAACTTCTACTGATCTTCAAGTTAACCGACAAGCTCTTCTGTCAGCAACAATCTGGTATTAAGCTCATCCACTGACTTTGAATTTTCAGATACTGTATTTTTCCATTCCAGAATTTTTTGTGTGTATAGTTTCTATTTCTCTGCTGAGATTTCTTATCTTTTCATTAATTAGAAACATATTTTGCTCTCTGCCCTTGAGGATAGAAATAAGCTGCTTTAAAGTCCCTGTCTGCTAATTCTAACACCTGAGTTATCTTGGGGTTGGTATCCATTGATTGCCTTTCCTTCTGAGTTATGAGTCACATTTTCCTGTTTGTTTTTTTCATGTCTAATAGCTTAGAATTGAATTCTAGATGTGATAAATGATACATTGAGAGATTCTGAATTCTGTTTCATTCCTCTAAAGAGTACTGATTTTTCATTTTAGCAGGCAATTAATTTGTCTAAGACCAAAATACCAAATTCTGTCTCCCTTGCACTGGGCAACAGCTGAAGTCTCCATTCAGTTATTTTAGCGTTTGTAGAGGTGCTTAGAGTCCATTCTGTGCGTGCATAGTCAGCCAGAGATTTCAGTAGGGGTTTATATACAGAATCAGGGTGTTTTCTCTGTGGTTCTCTCTTTCTGGGATATCCTCCTTCATTTTTCAGCTGCTAGTCACCCTCATCTCAGTTCTCATTCCTCAAACAACAAGACTGCAAGTTCCTATCTAAGCTTGAGTTACCCCACATCATAGTAACTGCAGTCTGCCCATAAGTGAAAAGCTAATCCCTTCAAATTACCACTCTTCACTTTTTGGTGCTATAGTAGAAACAGAACTAAACCTGGGAATTTGAAGGACAGATTTTTAAATCCTACCCAGGCCACTTTCTAGCTATGGATAAGTCGGTTCTCAGTGACTACTTCCTCATCTTATTTATCTGAGACAGGGTCTCACTCTGTCACCCAGGCTGGAGTGCACTGTTGTGATCTTGGCTCACTACAACCTCTGTCTCCCAAGCTCAAGTGATCTTCCCACTTCAGCCTCCCAAGTAGATGGGACTAAAAGGTGCATGCCACTACACCCAGTTGGTTTTTGTATTTTTGGTAGATATGGTGTTTAATATTGCTCAGGCCAGTCTTAAACTCCTAAGCTCAAGCAATCCACCTGCCTCAGCCTCCCAAAGTGCTGGGACTACAGGTGTGAGCCATTGTGCCTGGCCTATCTTATTTATTTTTTTCTTTTCGTTTTCACCTATTTGTCCCAGAGCACTTTCTCATCTTAAAACGAGGATAAGAATGTGTCTTCATGAAGTTAAGAGGATCAAATGAAGCTGAGCATGGTGGTTGATGCCTATAATCCCAGTGCTTTGAGAGGCTGAGGCAGGAGGATTGCTTGAGCCCAGGAGTTTGAGACCAGCCTGGGCAACACAGTGAGATCTTGTCTCATTTTTCCTTTTTAAAAAGGATCAAATGGATAATATATGAGATAAGGAAACTGAGGCTCAAGGGGCCAGGATGTCCCATCTATTAAGCGACAGGAGTTGGACTGTTCACCCCAGGTCTGTCCATACTTTTTCTGTTATGCCCTATGGCTTCCACATTTTTGATGGCCACCCTCTCCATCTTCCCCTTCCAAAGACAACTCCACGTATCCACTATGATCCAATTACCAAGTTGGGCACTAAAGGTACAGTAAGTCAAAGTCCCTGCCCTCAAGGAGTTCCAAGTATCATTCCCTCCTTCTAAGTGTTGACTGTCCTTCAGCTTACACCTGCTTTTGGTTACTTTCCAGTACCTTCAGGTAGTTGTTTTTTAAAATATTTTGTTCAGTTTGTAATTGTTATCTGTATGAGGGGCTGGCCTGATACAACCTACTCTGCCATTACCAGATGCAGAATGGCTATCCATGGATTTCTGATTTTGCTATACAGCTGCTCTGTTTTTATGTCATGACATTTGGAGAGATTTACAAACTATGCTACCGCTGTCCCCATCCTCCCATAATAATTTGCTATTTAATAATAGACACAATACTGCCTAGAATGTTTCTATTACTTAGAATCTTTGTCCCCACTACTTCTGCTCCTAAAGGGCAACTATACTTGGTGAGAACTTAATTGCCAGGAAGTAAAAGTACTATTTCCCTCCTATTCAGTCATACCTGGTGTTTCCTTGGCTATTCCCTGATCTGGTAATGCTCCATATTTCCGATGTTGCTCATACCAGTCACTCACCGTCATAGTTGCCAGACTTGGATAACCAGCTCCAAAGACTCTGCAAAAATTACACTGCATTTAGAAAACGAAAAACAAAACAAAACAAAAAAACCAAACAAACAAAAAAAAAACCAACAACACTACTAAAAAGTCTCTTCTCTTTAACAACAAAATCTGTGTCCTTTTCAGTCTTGTTCCCTATCCAGTCAACTTCTAAGGAGTTATACAACTCATGGGAGGATATGTTTCAAAAAAGGGATCCAGAAAGGGGCATCTAAAGTCAAGAGCCTTCATGAGAAGATGAATAGCCCAGGATCATCTCCCATTAAGCAATCCCAGAGGCCAATGCCCCACAGAGCAGTGAAGACACTGTGGAATGGGTAGAGTCAGTGACTGTGAAAGGTACAGAAAAGAAGGAGACTCTCCTGCCACCCTAGGGAAAAGCATCTCAAGAACTCAGAATTAAATCATAGAGAGGCAGATATGTCCTTTTGAGAATCGTAGCTGAAGGCAGGAAGAGTGCCAATAATGTAAAAAAAAAAAAAAAACCCAAAAATTTAAAGTATACAATTCTCCGTTCAATTATTTTCTTTTTTTTATTTGCTTGTTTACATGTGTGCCTTTTTTTTTTTTTTTTTGAGATGGAATCTTGCTCTGTCACCCAGGCTAGAGTGCAGTGGGGCGATCTCAGCTCACTGCAACTTCTACCTCCTGGGTTCAAGCGATTCTCTTGCCTCAGCCTCCTGAGTAGCCAGGATTACAGGCACCTGCCACCACACCCAGCTCATTTTTGTATTTTTAGTAGAGATGGGGTTTTGTCATGTTGGCCTCAGGTGATCCTGGCCTCAGGTGAATTCCTGGCCTCAGGTGATCTGCCCGCCTTGGCCTCCCAAAGTGTTGGGATTACAGGCGTGAGCCACCATACCTGGCCCATGTGTGTCTATGTTAAGCTCGAGTTTGTGAAGGAAGTATCTGAGGAAGAGAGACATGGAGAAAGTTTCAGGAGAGATAATATCCCTCTGATGAAAGAACAACTTCCACAGGTGAGATCATGACTTTTCAACACCACCCAGTCTGTGGGTTACTCGGTTACTCATGAATTGCCACACTGAACCATAAAAGCAGAGGGTTGCAAAGCAAACCACTTTCTAGTACTACTTACTTGGCTTGGGCCGTGTTCCGAGTGAGAATGAAGGGTTTCATTGGAGGCCTCTCCAGGCGAGATGCATTAGAAGTTGATGCCTAAAAAGGAAATTAATTATCAGAGGTGAATTTGCCATTTTACCCAACCCACCATGCGGGCTTCAGGTGCTTGAAAAGTCCTGGATTCAAAATGCACTCACTTTCTATTTATCAGTTTCTAAGATATAGCAGCAGAACACTAACGGTGAAGGTTCCTTAGCTCTGAGGGGGGCCTGAGTACCTTGCAAAAAAAGAGAGAAGAGAAAGTTCTCCCAGGAATCATGTCACTAGAAGTAAAAAAATTACTTGGCTTTAAAATACCCTATCCAAAGAAGGAGATTCCAAAGCCCTCTTCCATGTTCCACCTAAATCCCTTGAGCTGAACTTGAAGCCCCTTTCCTCAGCCTGGCCTTCAGTTAAAACCTTCTTCTAAAACCTCTTCTAAATGTAATCATGCACTTAATTGTCAATAACTTCTACGGTGCTTTAGAAGTCAATGTTCCTAAAAGGAAGGGACAAGTACCGGTTAGTAGTTTCCATATAGAGGTATATAGAAAAGTTGCAAGGAACCTTGGCTTTCTAGGGGCATGGTGAAACAAAGGATGGTTAAAGAAATGGTACTCACTCAGTTCTAGCTTGATCACTTTCAGAGCCAATTCCAATATCACAAGAACCATTTAAAACAACAACACAACAATGACAACAAACAAAAACCCACAAAACCCACACACGAAGAAAGGGACAGGGCAGGACCCAGAAAAGTCCAGCCTCAAAATCCTTGAGAAGCACCAATCTAGATATGCTCCAAAGGCCTTATGACCTTAGAATACTAATTGCTCATTCTTTGATCTCTTAACATGAAGAACTAGGTTGATGTTATCCTGAGGCAAGAGCTCCTGGGCTAATTAGTACAAATCAAATTACTAAGCGGTTTCTCTGAGGACTTAAATGCCTGTGACTTGCTGATAAATTCAACCCAATTCATGTTGTGTCCTGAACCAAAGAACAAGTGGCAGCTGAGCCTATTCTTTAGCAGCAGCAGCTCCAAAACAGGGTTATGATGTTCAGACAGCCAAAGCTGTTACACCAGGTTTCTTTACCAGTTTACTGGATATTCTGTGCATGGAAATGGCCTTGCTGTGTCTCCTACTTGGGTAATCTAAAGGTGCACGAGTGCATCATTGGGGCAAGGTTAAAATCCAATTCCTCCCCCAACCTAAGCATATACCCCTGGTCTTTTGTTTCACGTTCTTCCTACTCTTTTCTCCCTCTCCTCCGGTTCTACCTTTCTTCTTCATTCCCATCCTCTTCCTCTCTTCCCCTTTATTATATCAGCACAATTTTTTTTTTTTTTTAAGATGGAGTTCCGTTCTGTTGCCCAGGCTGGAGTGCAGTGGCACAATCTCAGCTCACCACAACCTCTGCCTCCCAGGTTCAAGTGATTCTCCTGCCTCGGCCTCCAGTAGCTGGGATTACAGGCACCCGCCACCATGCCCAGCTAATTTTTGTATTTTTTGTAGAGGAGGGGTTTTCCTATGTTGGCCAGGCTGGTCTCAAACCCCGTGCCTCAAGTGATCCGCCCGCCTTGGCCTCCCAAAGTGTTGGGATTGCAGGCATGAGCCACCACGGCTGCCAGTCAGCACAGATTTTAAAGGTTTAACTCCCTATGCCTTCCTTCAGCAGCCACCACTTTCCACAACCAACCAGTTTTCATTTCAGAGACATTTCTGCTCCCCATGGTGTACTACAAAATTACAAATGACTACAAGTGCGTTACAGATTAAAAAGCACTGGGGAACACATTAAACTAAAGAGAAAGCTACCCTAGTGACCCTTCGGCCTTTCTATACTCATCTTGATAAAAAACAGTGATTTTATGGAGACTTAAAAGGATCTTAATTTGATTACCCTCCTATAGAATACTCAAATCTCTGGCAGTAGCTTTCTTGACCAGGCTTACCTCTCTTGAAGAGTCTCTTTCTCTCAGGATCTTTATTTCCTGGTCAATGCTCTCAATCTCTTCTAAGCTGATATCAATCCACCTCTGAAGGTGAAGAAGATAATATTCACGGACACGCTCATCATCTGCTTGACCACTTTCCACAGCAGATTTCATTGTTGACAACCTATGCTCCAACTCCTTCTTCTGCTTGTATCTGTTCCACAGAAAAGCATTACCCATGAAGTTACAAATAAAGAGGCATTCATTCAAAAGAGGGCCTCAGTAAGATTTTTATCTTTGCAAATGACCAGGTAGTAAGCATGCTGATTTCCGCCTTGGCAATAATATTCTATACCCCAGAGTCTGCCACTAGGCAGTTCCCTCAGATGACAAGTAAGGGCCCAGCAGGGGCTGAGGAATACATTCTGAAGCCAGAAAACACCGAAGTAACCGGATCTCAGCTAGTCCTTTAGGGACGATGAGTACCTTAGTCATTTGATTATATTGATCTTTACTAGGGTGGGTGCTTAGTATCAAAACACAGTGCTTTCTATGATGCTTCCATTTTGAGAATTACACCTTCAAAAAATCACAATCTTAGGAGTCATTTACCTGCCACTTATGCAGGAATGCCTCGTGAAACAGCCTAAAAAATGGTCAACTCTTTTTTTCTTCTGGGCAAGACGTCCCAGCTCTTCTGGCTCATCCTTAGATCATCTGAAGACTCAGCCACCCTAGCTGCCTTCTTTTTCAGGATGCATTCTAGTATGTCATCTGACAAATATCTACTGAGTGCCTATTGTGTGACAGGCACTGTTCTCAGTGCTGGAGACACAGCAGCGTATAAAAGAAAGTCCTTGCTCTCATGAAGCATTCATTCTAGTGGGAGTAGACAAAAAGAAATAGACGAGCTAGGTTGTGATAAGTGCTATGAAAGAGCAAAAAGGTCAAGTGCATACAGTGATGGTGCAAAAGGAGGGGTGCTGTTATGTACAAGGTAGTCAGAAGAGACCTCTCTGAAGAGATGACAGTGAACAAAGTTTTCAAGAAAATATGCCAATATCTGGAAGACTATGCTAAGGAGGAAGAGCAAATACAAGGGCCATGAGGTGGGAGTACGCCTGGCCTGACATGGCTGAGAAATAACCAGGTGGCCAGTGTGGCTGAGATAAAGAAGAGTGACAGAAAATGAGGTCAGACATAGCCAGGGCCGTAATATATAGAACCTGGTAGGTCACAATAACCAAAATATCAAATACCATGGTATTTTGAATGGGAAAGCCACTGGAGGCTTTTGAATAGAATACATGACGTGAATAGAGTGACATAATATGGGCCAGTCTGGCTGCTGTGTGGAGTATGGGCTGTGAAGGCTATGAGGCAAGGATATAAGTAGAGAAAGCAATTAAGAGGATACTGCCACAATCCAAGTGAGAGACGGTGACCTGAAATAGAAAGGTAGCGATGGAGATAATGAGATGTGCGTGTATTTAAAATATAAAATAGATAGGATTTGTTGATTTATTGGATGTAAGAGCTTGAAGGAAGAGAGAAGAAAAAACATCAAGATTTCCAAGAGACGTATCTTGAAACATCTCTACTTAAAATCCCACTCTAGACTCTCCAGAATCAGACGTTCCTCTGTAGGTCTTCAACCAAATCAGTAAGTCTCAAGCTGAAGTCCATAGAGTTCAGGGTGGTGGGGTGGCCCTTCGAACTCCCTCAAATTTTATATAGACCTCTACCTGTACGCTTTTTCTTTTTCGGCTGAGAAATTTTTATAGATTTTATCAAATTATCAAAGGGGCAAGGGGTCCATGACCCACAAAAAGTCAAGAACCACCTTCTGAATAGGCTATTATAAAAAATTTTTAAGTTCTTCCATTCCTTTTATCTAACAAGTGGACATTTACTATAATGTTACAAATAACCGAAACACCATCATCCTAGGTAGCTTTTTGAGTAAAACATGACAAAGAACTACAATTCCTAGTTCATGAATGCTATTAGAGATATTACTTGAGAATGTTTAACTCCAGTCTCACTCCCACCCCCAACCCTCTTTCCTGGATGTACCTAAGTCACAGGGGAAAAAAAGAATATACAAGGACCTTAGGATGTCTATAATTCAGGGTAAATTCAGGGTTAGTCTAGCGGTTCTCTGAATAAGGTTCTTTTGCTTCTTTTCCCATTCCCTGCATGCTTAAAGCCTAACTACTGTACTCTGCTCCTTTTCTTCTACTTCCTAGCTTCTATGACTTTGCTCATCCTCTTTTTTTATTGTTTTTTTGAGATACAGCCTCGCTCTGTCGTCACCCAGGCTGGAGTGCAGCGGCACGATCTCGGCTCACTGCAACCTCCACCTCCCGGGTTCAAGTGATTCTCCTGCCTCAGCCTCCCGAGTAGCTGGGATTATAGGTGTGCACCACCACACCCAGCTCATTTTTGTATTTTTAGTAGAGACGGGGTTTTGCCATGTTGGCCAGGCTGGTCTCGAATTACTGACCTCAGGTGATCTGCCTGCCTTAGCCTCTCAAAGTGCATTACAGGTGTGAGCCACCATGCCCAGCCTGCTCATCATCTTTTAAACTTCTAACCCAGTGTTTTTTAAACTGTTTCGTCTCAGTAAAGAACCTTTTCTTCTAATGAGAGATGCCGTGGAACTCCCATAAGTAACAAACAAGTAAAAGTATTTACCTTGGCTAAATCAGGAGGGGCTACCGACATCCCCCCTCGCCCCAGGCATTGCAGTGAAATTTTAGGGCTCCAAGGAACAGACTGAAAACCACTGTCTTAGACCTTCATCACTGTTACATATTCCCCATGGTGGGCCATTACATGGAAACACTCCCTATTACCCTAGAATCCCCTATCTTTGTAACCCTTCTGACTCTGGGCAACTTTCACCATTCCCTTTTTCTGTTCCCAAGCTGTTGAAGAGAGTTAAGGAGTTAGAAACTTGTGTCAAATGGGTCTACTACAAATCACTATTATCAAACTTTGGCTGAGTGGTCACCCTTGCTCAGTCATGCTTTTGTTAATCTTTTGTGAAAACTATTATCATCATCACACTCACCAGATGGCCAGCCAATGTAGAATTCAGTTTCCCTCTTTACCACAAAATCTCTGTAACTTCACTCTTCCTCTTTTACTCTTGTCTTACGGAGCTGATTCTGTTTCTACCGAGGCATTTCCAAGGCAATGTCTTTTTTTGTTTTGGTCTCGCCTCTTTGCCCAGGCTGGGGTGCAGCAGCGTGATGACAGCTCACTTCAGCCTTGACCTCCTGGACTCAAGTGATCCTCTTACCTCTCAGCCTCCTGAGTAACTAAGACTACAGGTGCACACCACCATGCCCAACTAATGTTTAAATTTTTTGTAAAGACAGGGGTCTATGTTGCCCAGGCTGATCTCCAACTCCTAGCCTCAAATGATCCTCCTGCCTCAGCCTCCCAAAGTGTTAAGATTAAAGGCACCAGCCACAGTGCCCAACCAAAGGCAGTTTCTTTACCATTCCACTTTTGTTGTCAATCTAGTCCCTCCCACACATTCTTCCAGGCCTCACTCTATTTATTGATCATCTTCTTCATCGTTAGCAGCTAGTTTTTCACTCTACTGGTGCCTTCCCGTCTTAGAAACACTTTCCCTCAACTCATTTTTCAACCTTTTCGAATGATCACTCTTCTCTTTATTTTTATTTTATTTTTGAGACAGGGTCTCTACTCTGTCACCCAGGCTGGAATACAGTGGTGCGATCACAGCTCACTGCAGCTTCGACCTCTCGGACTCAAGCCACCCTCCCACTTCAGCCTCCTGAGTAGCTGGGACTATAGGCGTACACCACCACCCAGCTGATTTTCGTATTTCTTGTAAAGATGGGGTTTCACCATGTTGCCCAGGCTGGTCTTGAACTCCTGGACTCAAACCATCTGCCTGCCTCGGCTTCCCGAAGTGCTGGGATTACAGGCATGAGCCACCACACCTAGCCTACTATTCCCTTTTCTATTGCTACAGTGTGAATGGTACTAGAACTGGGAATTTGAAGACCTGAGTTTAAATCCTAACCTAGCCACTTACTAGCTATGTAACCTTGAGCAATTCAATTCTCAGAGCCCATTTTATTATCTCTAAAATGGGGATGAGATGTCTATTTCATGGGGTTGTTAAAAGGATCAAATGGAAAAACACACATGAAAGTGCTCTGTAAGGAGCAATACTGTTAGCTGATAAAGAAATTGACGCTGGGGGGGTGCTAAATGATGCCACATCTATCAAGTGGTAGAAATTGGATTAGTTACCCAGGTCTGACTCCTAAGTCTAGGCTTTTTCTGCTGCTGCATTTTGCTTCCATCTTTTTACGACCACTCTGTCTCTCCCAAAGACACCTCCAAGTACCTACTATGATCCAATTACTGGGTTGGACACCAAGGAATACAATTATATACAATGATATATTTAGGATACTGAGATACAATTAGTCAAGGTCTCTGACCTTGAGGAGTTCGAGTCTAGAGACTGACAGATAGTTTTACTGTGATAAGTAACGTGAACTAAATGCCATGGTATCTGGGAGGGGAAGATAATTACAGAAAGGCTTCGAAGAGGACCTAACATTTGCTTTCTCTTTTCCAGGCTCCCGTAAATACCTGTACCTTACTGAGTTTCTTTTCTTTTTTGTTTTTTTTTTTTTTGAGACGGAGACTTGCTCTGTCGCCCAGGCTAGAGTGCAGTGGCACGATCTTGGCTCACTGCAACCTCTGCCTCTTAGGTTCAAGCGATTCTCCTGCCTCAGCCTTTTGAGTACCTGGGATTACAGGCATCCACCACCATGCACAGCTAATTTTTTTTTGTATTTTTAGTAGAGACGGGGTTTCACCATGTTGGCCAGGCTGGTCTCCTGACCTTGTGATCCACCCACCTCAGCCTTTCAGAGTGCTGGGATTACAGGCGTGAGCCATCGCACCCAGTCACCTTACTGAGTTTCTGATTGCTGTTTCCTTCCTCTTCCTTCTCCCTTAACTTGCCCCCAAGTTTTATCCTCACTTTTTTTCTGTCTACATGTTTTTCCTTGGCAAACTCATCTACACCCACCAAAGCAGAGGCCTCCTAAATTTTTCACATCAGTCACAAAACAGTCTCATAAATTTTACTTGCACATTTCCATCTGTCTATTGACTATCCAGTTGTCACTTTAGAACCTAAATTCAGTAAATCCAAAACTAGACTCAATACTTACCCAGCGTCCACTTCTCTATTTCTCTCAAAAGGTTGGAGGTGCTGTTACCCAACCAGACTCATACTCACTCCTCAAATATGGGAATTAGAGGACACACATGAAGAAACAGGTTTTGAGAGAGGACATACCATTCAGGTGTTTTATGTACGATGGCCTCAGTATCTAAAGGCATGGGGTTAGGGGACTTCCAGAAAGTAAATAAGGATCTGAGTAATTTGTTTTCTAACCATGTAAACTCTTCTTGCAAAAGTAGTATCTCTGATAGCTATAACTTCATTTTTTATTGCTTCTTCCTATTTGAAGTACTATTACAACATGCTAACTTGTATTTCTCCCTCTGCCTCTGTTCTTTTTCAATATTTTACATACACATCACTTCCTTATGCAAAGCTGCAACCATACTGCCCTTAGCTTCTGCCAAACCAGACTATTATCTAGTCTTTGAACATACCTAAATATACCCTGGCTTTGGGCTTTTGTTCTCTTCTCCTGCTTGTCAACAGTAAGTATTGATCGAGTAACTTCTATATGCCAAGCTCTATGGTAAGCATAACACAGTGAACAAGAAATGGCTTGTGCCCTCATGGAGTATACACACTGTAGTAGGGGAGAGAGACAAAACTCAGAAAGACACACACATAAAATAACTGCACATAAGTGCCAAGAAGGAAACAAACACGAAGCAAAGAGAGAATAATAGTTAACTACTTAGAGAGACTGGTCTAGAAAGGCCCGAGTGACATTTAAGCTGAGACTTAGAGGATGAAGAATTAGCCATATGAAGAGCATTCCATGCGAAGAGAACTGCACACACAGAGATTCTAGAGGGACAAAGCTGCCTTTATTCAAAGAACTGAAGGACAGTCATTGTGGGCTGCAGTCCAGTGAACAAGGGGAGAATGACACATGGTGAAACTGAAAGAGGCAGGCAGCAGGCCACACAAGGCCTTGGAACAGATTTGTCTATCTCACCTGAGAAATATTGGTAGCCTAGACTGAGGTATGATAGTGGATATGGGAAAGAAACAGAAGGATAGAAGACACCTTTTGTAGCTAGAATGGACTGGCCTTTGCTGATGGACTGGATGTGAAAATTCAGAAGAGGGAGGAATTGAAGCTAAATCCTAGGTTTCTGGCTTAAAAACCTAAGCCAATGAGATGGCATCTGGGAGGGAAGACAATTACGGATTATCCTAGGTTTCTGGCTTAAAAACCTAAGTAAAAACCACACTTACTGAGATGGGTGTGGAGGCACATTTGGGGTTAAAAGGCCAAGGGTTCAACATATGACATGTCTGAAACACCCATGAAGGAAGGGTGTTGGAAGTATGGGTCTGAAAGTCAGGAGGGGTCTGGGCTAGTGATATGAATGTGGGAGCCGTAGTATAAAGTGTTGATATCTGTCAGGCATTTAAGAAAAATGTTCAAAGTGGGCAAGCCAAAGGAATGCAAATCAAAACAATAGATACTTTTTGTTGGCCAAATTGGATTTTCTTTCTTCTTTTTTTTTTTTTTTGAGAGGGAGTTTCGCTGTTATGGGTCCAGGCTGGAGTGCAATGGCGCCATCTTGGCTCACTGCAACCTCTGCCTCTGGGGTTCCAGCAAGTCTTCTGCCTCAGCCTCCCTAGTAGCTGAGATTACAGGCGCCCACCACCATGCCCAGCTAATTTTTGTATTTTTAGTAGAGACGGGGTTTCACCATGTTGGCCAGGCTGGTCTCAAACTCCTGATCTCAGGTGATCCACCCACCTCGGCCTCCCAGAGTGCTGGTATTACAGGCGTGAGCCACTGTGCCCAGCTGCCCAATTGGATTTCTAAGTGTTAACATCCAAGACAAGTGCAGTGGGACATATTCTGAAACTCTGTTATTGTAGAAAGCAACACTTTTACCATATATCAAGAGCCTCAAAATATTCAAACACTTTGACCCAGTCACCGGTTCTAGAAATCTACCCTAAGGAAACGGTGACAGATGCATTTGAAGACGCTTGTTTATAGCATTACTCAGACTAGCAAAAAACCATAGTCTAAATATTTGACAATAACAGATTAAATAATTATGGTATAACTGTAGCATGAAACATGACCATTCACTATCATGGTTTCAAAAGACATGAGGAAATGCTCACAGAATAATGTTAGGTTAAAAAAAATAGGATAAAAAGCTCTATTTACAGCATTACAAATTTATTAGTTCAAATAACTATATATCTGAAAGGTAACACATCAGAAAGTTAACAATGATCATCTGTGAGTACTAGGATTGAGGCTTATTTTTAAATTTAAAAATATTCTTCTGTTTGCAAACTTTCTACAATGAGCACTACTAATTTTACATTCAGGAAAATGTTTTTTTTTGAGACAGGGTCTTGCTCTGTCACCTAGGCTGGATCACAGCTCACTGTAGCCTCAACCTCCAGGGGCTCAAGTGATCCTCCCAGCTCAGCCTCTGGAGTAGCTAGGACTACAGGCCTGTGCCACCACACCTGGCTATTTTTTTGGGGGGGGATGGGTGGTAAGACAGAGTCTCACTTTGTTGCCCAGACTGGTCTCGAACTCCTGGGCTCAAGTAATCCTCCTGCCATGGCCTCCCAAAGTGTTGGCATTACCAGGCATGGGCCACCGCACCCAGCCTAATTTCTATTTTTAACCATCCTTTAAGACTCATCTCAAATCCCATTTACGTTGTTTTTTTGAGACAGAGTCTCATTCCATTACCCAGGCTGGAGTGCAGTGGCCCGATCTCGGCTCACTGCAGCCTCCACCTCTCAGGCTCAAGGGATTCTCCTGCTTTTGCCTCCTGAGTAGCTGGGATTACAGGTGCGCACCACCACTCCCGGCTAATTTTTTTTTTTTTTTTTTTTGCAGAGACAGGATTTTGCCATGCTGACCAGGCTGGTCTTGAACTCCTGACTTAAAGTGATCCACCTGCCTCGGACTCCCAAAGTGCTGGGATTACAGGCGTGAGCCACCACGCCTGGTATCAAATGCCATTATGTTCTGAAACATTTTCTTCATCCCATCAACCAGATGTGACCACTCCATCTTTCTCTTGCATTTTTTTTTTTTTTTGTATAATTATTTGGATATGAAACTCACTGTTTAAACTACCTATTATCTGCTGACAGGCTGTCCCCAACTTCTTACAAAGGTCAGGATGTTAAATTCCACTTCATATCAGTCTAGCCCATATCCTCAGTCACTTATTATCCCCTAACTTTATTATTCTTCATGGCCCTTACCAGCTGAAATCACATTATTAATTTACTAGCTTACTGTTTGTCTCCACCACCAGAATAAAAGCTCCATAACAGCACTGACTTTATCTGGTTTTCTAACACCTAGAACAGCTCCTGGCACACAGGAAGGGATTAATAAATATTTTTTAATAAATGAATCATCTTCAGCTCTCTAGACCAAGTCTCTTGAGCTTCAGACTAACAGATACCTCTACTTATCTCCTAGGCACCTTTTTATTCTTCTTTGTTTTCTGAGACGGAGTATTGCTCTGTTGCCCAGGCTGGAGTGCAACGCTGCACTCTTGGCTCACTGTAACCTCCGCCTCCCAGGTTCAAGTGATTCTCCGGCTTCAGTCTCCCAAGTAACTGGGACTACAGGCGCGTGCCACCATGCCCGGCCAATCTTTTTGTATTTTTAGTAGAGACAGGGTTTCACCGTGTTAGCCAGGATGGTCTCGATCTCCTGACCTTGTGATCCGCCTGCCTAGGCTTTCCAAAGTGCTGGGATTACAGGCATGAGTCACCGCACCTGGCCTCTAGGCACCTGAAACTCAACATGTTTCAATACTAAATTTATACTCTCCCCCTTCCCCCATCTTCTCCTCTTCCTCTTTCCCATCTCAGTAAATTTCACAGCCATCCACCTGAATTAGAAACATGAACATCTTTCCTTGCTGCTTCCTTCTATCCCACCTCCCACAACCAATTGATCACTGGCTTTCCTGTAGATTCATATCTAAATATATTCTCCCATCCCTCTGCCACTGCCATAGTAAACCCTAGTCACTTTTGTGACTTAGCTGGGTCTAATCTTTTCCCTCATTGTTTCCTAACTACTGTTAGTATGTGCTAGTTAAAATGCAAATATGATCATGCTACTATTTAAAAAAAACAGTGGGGTGCAGTGGCTCACGCCTGTAATCCCAGCACTTTGCACTTTGGGAGGCCAAGGTGGGTGGATCACCTGAGGTCAGGAGTTCGAGACCAGCCTGGCCAACATGGCAAAACCCCATCTCCATTAAAAATACAAAAATTAGCCAGGCGTGGTGTTGGGCTCCCGTAATCCCAGCTACTGGGGAGGCTGAGGCAGAATTGCTTGAACCCGGGAGGCAGAGGTTGCAGTAAGCCGACATCGCACCATTGCATTCCAGCCTGGGTGACAAGAGCGAAACTCCATCTCAAAAAAAAAAAAAAAAGAAAAGAAAAAAAAAACAAAGAGAAACGGAACTCTTCAGTGAATCTTAGTCACAAACCAAAGTAAGCTCTTTGGCATGACCTACCTAATAGCACCTGACATTTATAGAATACTCACCATGTGCCAGATATTGTGCTGTTTTATGTGCTTTTTCCCATTTGTGCTTATTAACCCTGAGATAGGTACACATGGGTCTCAACTTACCATGGGGCTATATCCATAAATTGAAAATGCATTTAATACACTTTATTGAACATCATAGCTTAGCCTAGTTTACCTGCAACATGCTCAGAATACTTATATTAGCCTACAGTTGGGCAAAATCATCTAACACAAGGCCTATTTTATAATGAAGTGTTGAATAACTCATGTAATTTATTGATATTCCCCTGACTGTGTATTGCTCTGTACCAATATAGTAAAAAAATTCCAAGTCAAGCCATCATAAGTCAGGACCGTCTGTACCATTATTATTTAGATTTCACATATGAGGAAAGCTGAGGTTCAGTTAGGTTAAATACCTTCCCCAAAGTCCAACAGATTATACGTAAAGCTGGGTCTCAAACCCAGGTCTCTGACTCTACGACCCATACTCTTAGCCACAAATAATAATAGTTGATTTTGAGTGCTTACTGTGTCAAACATTGTGCTAAGTGCTTTATATGGTATTTCTCTTTTAATCCTCATAAACTATAAGGAAGGACTATTATCTGAATTTTGCAGCTGGAGAAAGTAAGGTACTGAAAGATTAAACAACTTGCCAAAAATCACACTGATTAATCACATTGTTCGAGTTGGGATTCAAACACCTCACCAAGTTCTCAGCAACAGGTTGCTCCTTCACATTCCTCACATCCCAGGCTCTCCTTGCCGTGGACCCTACATTCTTCATTATCATTCCTTCCCCTCTTACCACCACCCTCTTTGTGTTCTACCATCACCTAATTGCTTATAGCTGCTGTTCTTGTCCTACACATCTCCACCCACCAATGTTTCTTTAATACCTCTGTGGCTTTACTACAGCTGTTACCTCTGCTGGCTAATGCTCTCCTCTCTCTCTTCCTCTGGAAATTCCTATTTACGTTTAAAGAACTTAGGAGTCACCTCTTCCAGGGGGCCTTCTCCCTCCTCCTGCTCCCTTTGGTTAGGTGCCCCTCCTGTCTGCTCTCATAGTACCTTGTGCATCCCTCCATAACATCACTTTATATTGACATTCTGTTTCTATGCCTGTTTTCCTCACCAGATTGTATGCTCCTCCAAGGCAGGGACCACTCATACTCACACAAATACCTATGCAGTTTCGATCCCCAGTGCCTAGCATAGTTCCTAGACACTAGGACCACCCATTAAATGTTGTTTAAAAAACACCACCACCACCATTAAGAAAGCAAGCAACTTTTCCAAGGTCACACGATGAAGCTGTGCCAGGACTAAGATCAGTTCAGGATGTTACACATCTGCTCCAGTAGTCTGAACAGAGCTCCTCAATCAATGGACCACAAAATGGCCTAGCTTTGAGATACTGTGCACTTCAGAGACATCTACCTCACTGTACCATATGAACACTGCTGTAGTGTGATGTGGAAACGGTTGGGAGACAGTTTGCTAAACTACATTGCTGCTGTTGGCAACCATAACGTAGTAGGGGTCTGACAGGTAGGTATTATGATCTCAACAAAAACGGAGGCTCTTGAAAAACTCCGTTTGCTCTCCCCCAGGGCCTATGCTCAATAAGAACCAAGAAAGTGACACACACCATTCTGGCCCCCCCACCACCCACCAAGAAAGCATGCCCCCGAAAAGCACTGCCACTGGGCAGCCCTCAAATTATAGCTATTGACCCACCTCTCTATTTTAGCCTGTCTTTGAGATGCCATAGCAACGAGGCTAGGATAAGCCATGGAGGAATTAGCAGTGTGATTTTCGGCTGAGTTGTCCTTGGTTTTGGGCAGCTCAAACTCTGCCACATGATGGCAACGGCACTCAGTTAAGTAGTTTATAAAGTGTTCTCGAGCCCGCTGCAAATGATCTAGACGCTTGCTGGGGTTGACTTGTTTCATGGTGAGGGCTCCTTGAAACGCTGGCACCAACAGATACTTCAGGTCGGTGGAAGCAATCTCTTCCAAATCTTCATTTCGGCTGGAAGAGCAAAAAGGAGGCAGTGAAGCCTGGCTGGGCATTCAAATTGCGGCCTGCTTCCTGAGGGACAGAAGGGGAGGCTGGGCTCAAAGTGGAGCAGAGGGAGGAGGCACGGGGAACAGCGGCCAGTTTCACTCAATGAACGTGGCTGAACGCTCACACCCAATGCCTATGCAATCAGCAGACACTAGGGAGCAGAGTCGTGGGATATCAACCATCTGGGAAGAGAGAGTGGGGAATGTAAACCGTGTACACAAGATCACAGTGGGAAGTAGGAACGAAAGGTTCTCACTGCTAAAGGTCCCCTCCACTCCGGCGCAATGGTTCCACCCTTGGTAACCATTATTACTATCTCCCCCATACCTGAACAAGTCGAGCTGCTTTAACATTTCGGCAGCCTTCTCAAGGAGGTCCAGGCCCTTGATCACCTTCTCCTGGACTACCCGCGAACCGGCGGGTTCAGTCGCTACTTCTACTTCATCTAGCAGCTGTTTGCTGGTTTCGAATAGCTCTGGGAGCCGCGGCAGCAGTAACTCGTCTTCAGCGGCCATCTTGAAGAGGGAGAAGCCCGGAAGATCTTACTTCCGGGGTTAAAGGCAACCTTGATGAAGAAGTACTGGGCGAGCGCGGACAAAACCGGAAGAGGCACCTCATTGGTCCAATAGCTTCACTGTTACGAAAGCGCCAAAGGACTTCCGGGATCCGCAGTTCGCCGGCCCTGGCAACCGTTTCCGTGGACTCATTTTATCACGCAGCCCGTTACAAGTCGTAGGCATCTGTTGAAAACAAACAAGCAAAACCCTAGGCGCTTGTTTTACTAGGTGCTCCTCGTCGCGGACACGGGACTGCGAAGTTCTGAGGGCTCTGAGGCCCGGGTGTAGCGAGGCTGAATTTGGAGTGTGAGGAGTGCGGGCGAGCGAGTGCGCTTTATGAGCCGGTCAGGCGCGCGCCTTACCTGGCGAATCGCTCTCTAGGTTGAGGAGTCCAGGGGCTCCAGCCGCCGCGCCGCTCCCCACCGTTTTAAGAGCCGGTCGCTTGAGCGCGAAGTGCGAGTAGCGCCCCCCTGCGGCTTCCGTCCACCCACCAGATGGAGCTCCGGGTTCCTCCCAACCAATCCTCTCCCGTCCTCTTACCCCTTCGCCCCACACACGCCTACAACCCGTAGGACCCCGTCCTTTGGAGCCCCCTGTCAGTAAGCAAGATTGGTAACCGGCAACTCCGGTCACCCCCACAGCCTGCTTCCCTTCGTGCACTTAGTTCCTAAGTCAAATGTTATTTCGGTGCAACCTTTCTTGTCTCCCCCACCGCCTTCCACCCTGTGCCCTTCAGCCGCCAAGTTAGGGTTTCTTCTCTGCATCTCTATCACGGCACCTACCACACTGTGTAATTGCTAGTGATTTACAAATCTCTCTTATCAGAATGAATTTGATTCATCTTTACACCCCTGTGGCTGGCCTGAGTACTCAGTATCAGTCATTATCTGAATAAAAAAAAATAAGTGATCAGTTTGTAAAACAGCCCAGTTATGCAGAACTGCATTGTTCAGTAGGTAGTTACTAGCTACATGGGGTTACTAACCACTTGAAAGCGGCTATTTGAATAGAGATGTGCTGCAAGTGTAAAATACACCCCAGATTTCAAAGACATTTAAAAAATGTGAAAAATGTCAATACTTTTTACGTGGACTACATGTTGAAATGATAGTCTTTTGGATATATTGGATTAAATGTATTATTAGAATTAATTGTACTTGTTTCTTTTCACTTTGTAAATGTGCCTACCAGATAATTTAAAACTATATTTGTAGCTCACATTATATTTCTACTGGACAGAAATGATGAAAAACATAATTCCAGGACTTCAAAGAAGGGAGTTTTGTTGTATTTATATTGCCTTGTTCAGTTTTGAACAAGGCAATATAAATCCATACTGATTATCTTAGGACGCAGTCTGAATTGTCCTAGGAGATTTAAGTAGCAGGCACACTGGCTGCCCCTGAAAATAAACTTTTAAAGTAGTATTTTAAACTACATACAGTTGAGAAGAAAAAAGTTTCATAAAAAACAACTAGAGGGCAATATAGGACAGTATAAAATAGGTAATATGCTGTATTGCACAGGCTGTTGGCAAACCAAGAAAGGGCAAGTCATTCCATGCTAGGGAGTAGTTCAGAAGGCTTCTTACACGTGACATGCAGTCATATAGATGAATTTCAAAGTTTAAAGGGAACCCCCAAAATCAGAGGAAAAACCTGAGACCAGAAAGGTTAAGGGACTTGCCCAGCCATTTGTTACAAAGTCAGTGACTTGTGAGTTCAATTGTTTCTACCCCATTAACCTTTAGTTGGGTAGGATTTACAAAGATGAAGACCTTTAATGTGGGACAGATCGAAGCCCCAAACTAGAACGGTGCTTCCTAGAGAGAGAGGAAACGGTGGCACACGTGTAGGTTGAAAAAGCTTCCCAGGTGATTCTAATAAACCTTCCCTTGCAACCCCTGCTTTATAAACTAAGAAGGAAGTGAGGCTTTGGCGAATTACCTATTTGATTTGTCTAGCACCTCTAGCTACTCTAGTACTGACCTTTAGGGTCAGTCTTGGCAGGGAATATAAAAAAGAAAAAGAAAGTACTTGTGGAGGAGACTTAGAAATTTAGTAATTGTGAGAGTAAAAATAATTTGCTTCTCTGCACTTGCTTGGATTAAAACATGTCTTTACTGTTCCTAAGAGGAAAAAAATAAGCAGAATCTTAATTTGGTCCTAAACTTTGTAAGCCATTTTCTATGGCTTTCAAAATTAGTCTTTTTTTTTTTTTTTTTTTGAGACAGGGTCTCACTCTGTCACCCAGACTGGAGTACAGTGGCAGGATCTCGGCTCACTGCAAACTCTGCCTCCTGGACTCAAGTGATCTTCTCCCTCAGTCCCCAAGTAGCTGGGAATACAGGTGCAAGCCACCACACTTGGTTAATTTTATATTTTTTTTTCTTTTGCAAAACAATTGTAGGTCTTTTGAGAAATAATTTTTCATATTTTTTTTTTTTGTGGAGGTGGGGTTTCACCATCTTGCCAGGCTGGTCTCAAACTCCTGAGGTCAAGCGATCCACCTGCCTCACCGTCCCAAAGTGCTGCGATTACAGACGTGATTCACTTTGCCCAGCCAAAATGACAGTCTTTATGGGGGATCCCAATTACTTTTAGAGTGCCTATTATATATTAGAATTGTCATTTTAAGCATTGCATTTCATCTTATTTTGAAAGGATACCAAGATTAAAAAGTGGTTAGAAAAAAAAGAATAATAGCTGGGCGTGGTGGCTCACGCCTGTAATCCCAGCACTTTGGAAGGCCAAGGTGAGCAGATCACCTGAGGTCAGGAGTTCGAGACCAGCCTTACCAACATGGCAAAACCCCGTCTCTACTAAAAATACAAAAATTAGCTGGGCATGGTGACAGGCGCCTGTGATCCCAGGAGAATTGCTTGAATCCGGGAGGCGGAGGCTGCAGTGAGCTGAGATCGCGCCACTGCACTCCAGCCTGGGTGACGGAGCAAGACTGTCTCAAGAAAGAAAGAAAGAAAAAAAAGGAATAATAAAAACGAATTGTTTGCTGTGTTTTGTGTGTAAACACTTTATCACATTAAACTGTTGTGCATAGGAGATTTTTAAAAATCCTAGTTCAGGGTACTTAGCAATCATGAAAGTATAATGGTATTTAAACTTTCTGTAGTAGCATAATTCTTTTTCCAAAACAAGTTTTAGAGAGGCCCATAATTTCTAAAAGGACTGATGTATTTGAAGAGGATACAAAGAAGCCTGCCAACTCAGCCACTGGCCCATCTTCCTCAGCCTGCTCAGTGGCACTCCAGGTGAGGGACTCAAGGGCTCTAAGTAACACACTATAAAAAGCACTAATCTGGCCAGGTACGGTGGCTCACGCTTGTAATCCCAGCACTTTGGGAGACTGAGGTGGGAGGATCCCTTTAGCCCAGCTCTGCTACTGAATAGCTGTGTAACCTTGGAGAGAATTTCCTTCCTTTATTCTTTCTATATGTGCTGTGTGCTACCTGAATGGTAGGCATGAGAATTCAAAGACACCACCCAAGGTTTGAGCTCTTAAGGGGCCCATAGTTCAAATGAAGAGACAAATAAACAAATAATCAAATAGTAATTTGATAAATATTTTGAAAAAAGTGTGTTCAAGGTGTTAGAAGAATGGAGAGAATAACTTTGGCCATGAGGGACATTCTGTTAAAGGTCAAATTCAATAGCATGACTTCAGGATCCTTTCTGATCTGCCT
The DNA here is from genome assembly GCA_036589455.1 of Ateles fusciceps. Lineage (NCBI taxonomy): Eukaryota > Metazoa > Chordata > Mammalia > Primates > Atelidae > Ateles > Ateles fusciceps. The sequence goes on along the minus strand of JAZHEH010000426.1, from coordinate 29,810 downwards.
GCTGACATCCTTTTCATTTTGTTCCTTCATGGATCCTAAGCTGCACCTTTAGCAAACTCTCCTAGTTCTCCAAACCTGTCATGTTCTCTTAGGCCTTCATGCATTCACATAGGTGGTACCTTCTGCCTGGAGTGTCGTCTTCCTTGTCTGTGCCTGGCAAATTGCTATTCATTACTCATGACTAGCTCAAAGGTCACTTCCTCTGGGGCGCACATCCTGATTTCCCCCTGTGGGCGAGGCTGCTTCCTTCTTAGCTCTTATAACATTTGATTCATCTCCTTGTGATAGTACTGGACTGTGGCTATCTTTGTCTCCACACCTGTCTCTCACTAAACTGAGAGCTCTTTGAGGCCAGAGAGAGTGTCTTACTCATCTTTGTTCACTACTGCACAGAACCTGCCACCCATTAAGTAGGAGAGATTCAATGTTGAATGAATAACTTTGTATCATAGTAACACTTAACTTCCTCTGAGTGTCCACATCCTGCCAAATGACTATGCTAAGTACTTTACATGTGAAGGAGTTCAGGAGATGCCACCCCAAAATACGCCACTTTGGTATACTGATTATTTGAACTGAGGGCACTTGGGGAACAGTGGATACAGACAGTGGCTCTCTCTGAGCTCCCCTTATGTGCCTAAAGCTGGCGCCTCCAAATGGAACTTAATTGTCATGAATCCCCTCTCTGGGAATCTTGTCAACCAGGGAAGATTAACCTGGATCACAGGAGAGATCAGAGGCTGACACCACACCCAGACAATCACCTGTTCTTCTGAGGGCTGCTTTGAGACTTTTATTACCTGAAAGACTTTTTATCTGCCTAAGAAGACGATCTCTATTACCACACATTTCCTTCCCTTGCTCTCCCATAACTGGTGTTGCCACCAGCCCCCAGGAAACTCCAAGCATTTATTCCTTTCTGTAATTCAGGATGCTGTATAAGCTTCAATTTAAACAATCCCTATAAACTTCATAAAGTTAATTAGGGGAAGAAGGGAGGGAGAGAAAAAAATAAAGCAAGGTCGCAGCAAATTCAGCATGAATCATGAGGTCAGCTTGCCCTCTGACCCCGCTTCCTCATAGTTGTTTGCTGCCTACTGCTTCAAAATCATGTAGACCCTGTTACAAGAAGTATAGTTCCCCTTAACTGTTCTATATCTCATTGAGTATTCTTCTGTAAGTAGCCAAATGGTGCTTGTTATTGTACCCATCCTCGTCCAAATACCCTGAAGTTGTATAGGTGCAGTTGTCCTAATAATTGCCCATGGATGCACATCATCTATGCTGTTTTGCTTTGCAAACTCAAATTATGAATGAATCCATAGTTGAACAATACTATTAGCCTGATGATAGCAGCAGGAGGCAGGCAAATCCCTAGGCCGACGGGGGTGGGTCCCGGGTGAAACCTGACCTTCAAACCAAAGACGGTTTGAAACCTGAAAACCAAGCTACAAGTGTCGAATAAATCCACAGACCAGATTGAGAACCTCTCTTCCTGTTTGGTGTGCTTTTCTCTGATTGATCCCCCACCCTTCACCTATTTTACATGTATCTACCCTTCCCTAATGGTTTTTTTACACTGTTGTGTCCATCTTTGAGTGGTGTCTTTTTTTAGCCTTTTTTGCATACTCACAAACTAATCAGCACACACTTCCCCATTCTGAGTCCATGAAAGCCCCAGACTCATTCACATTTTGGGACTCCCTGCCTTCAGGTTGGGGGAGCCTATCTGACTCTGAGTAAAAGGGCTGCCCAACTCAGGTCCCCTCCCCCACTGAGAGCTGTTTCACAACTCAGTAAAACTCTTCGCCTTGCTCACCCACTGGCTGTCAGCATAACCTCATTCTTCTTGGAGGTGGGACAAGACTTGGGATCCCCACGAACCCTGCGTGTGAACAGAGCTGTAACCCTATAGCAGTCCCCTCCCGCTTGCTGAGCAAGTAGGGAGAGGGAGCCGCTGGGCACCACATGCCACACTTTGTCGGGCTGCGGACAGTGGGACTGAAAGAGCTGTTAGCATGCTGCAACACCCCCTTGGGGCTTTCAGGTCGCTGGGATCTCTGTTCAGGCGTCACCACAGTCCCCCTCACAGACGCTGGCGCCCAAGGTGGAAGCAGGTCGTGGCACACTTGGCCCTGCTGAGGGCTGAGCATGGATCCCCACTGCAAGTGTGGGATCCGGGCTGGAGCACAAGCCAAGTGCAGCCCACTGGGCTGAGTGGTCAGGGTACCTCCTGTGGCGAGCCCAGGGCTACACCCAGCCATCGTATTTAAATTCTATAATCGACCATGTGAAGAAGAGTGCTACTGGTACAAATATCATTGAAAAATAATCTAGTTTAAAGCTAGTTCGAAGTTTTAGGGTTTGGATAGCCTTTCAGTGTCAGTTTGAGATGATGGTTCCCTGAAGTAGATAAATAAATGTAGGAGTTGGAATGAGACTGGTAATGAAGGGGCTCATGTGATGTAGGTTTTTATGTAGGCAGGGTGAAAGCTTTCAAGAAAAAACCCACAAAGCCCACAACAAAAATTGTACTTAACGGAAGTACAGTTCGACAGAGCAGGAGCATTGCCATCTTAGACAAGCCCCTCATTCTAAAGTTCACCTTAATAAAAGCCACCTAAATCCAAAAGGCATCAGCCTGATGGCTAAGGTCAGAACGACCATAAACCACAACATTCCAAACCAGAAACATTCCAAACTCCTCCCCGACCAGAGACATGCTAGCCCTGAGATAAACCCCACTCCAGATGGAAAGAAGCTAGCCCCGAAATAACCCCACTCTGGGCTGGAAAGATGCTGCCCAAGATAACCTCCCCCTCTTCCCAAAGAGATTCCCAACCCCACCATCAACTTCTTTCCACACATAAACATTCCAAGCTTGTGGAAGCCCCCTCACCCTAAAACCAATATGTACCCTTAGTATGCAAGAGAAAGTGCTCCTGACCAAAAGAGGCCAGGAGCGCCTGTCAGGTTTTACCTAAAGTAAACCTGCTCTTAACTGCCAGCCACGTTTCATGTTTCTTTCCTCTTTCTTAACTCTTACATAGTGTGTATCATAATTCTCACATGGAATTTATCCATGACCAGTGACATGAAAAATCATCATTGTACTAGTGATGGTTAATACTGAGTGTCAACATGATTGGATTGAAGGATACAAAGTATTGATCCTGGTTGTGTCTGTGAAGGTGTTGCCAAAGGAGAGTAACATTTGAGTCAGTGGGCTGGGGAAGGCAAGACCCACCCTTAATCCAGGCGGACACAATCTAATCAGCTCCCAGTGCAGCTAAAATACAAGCAGCAGAAAAATGTGAAAGGAGAGACTGGCCTAGCCTCCCAGCCTACATCTTTCTCCCATGCTGGATGCTTCTTGCCCTCAAATATCAGACTCTAAGATCTTCAGTTTTGGAACTTGGACTGGCTCTCCTTGCTCCTCAACCTGCAGATGGCCTATTGTAGGATCTTGTGATCGTGTGAGTTAATACTTAGTAAACTCTCCTTTATATATATATATATATATATATATATATATATATATACACACATTCCATTAGTTCTGTCCCCTCTAGAGAACCCTAATACAGTTCTTCAACTATAAGAACTCTAAGGACCAACATCCGAAAACCCCACCCCTTAATAAAAATTATCAATCACTCATTTATTGACCTATCAGCACTACCAAATATTTCTGCACGATGAAATTTTGGCTCTCTTCTAGGTGTCTGCCTGGCTGTACAAATTATTACAGGACTATTCCTAGCCATACACTATATATCAGATATAATAACTGTGTTCTTCTCCATCACACATATCTGTCTAGGTGTAAATTATGGCTAATTTATCTAATATCTACATGCCAATGGAACATCAATATTCTTCATCTGCTTCTTCTTACATGTGGGATGAGGCTTATACTACAGATGTTATACTTGTCTAGAAACCTGAGACATTGGTATTATTTTATTACTTGCCATAATAGCTACAGCATTTATAGGTTATGTCCTGCCATGAGGACAGATAAACTTTTGAGGTACAACAGAAATCACAACCTATCAGTTATTCCATATACTGGCACTGACCTGGTGCAGTGAATTTGGAATTTGACGGGGCTTTTCAGATTGACAAGGCCACCCTCACATGACTCTTAACCTTCACTTCATCTTACCCTTTGTTATTGTAGCCCTAGTAGCTGTCCACCTTTTATTTCTCCACAAGACAGGATCTAACAACCCGTCAGGAGTTTCATCAGATCTAACAAAATTCCATTTCACCTCTACTGTACAAAGACATCTTAAGCCTGATCCTCTTGCTTCTCATTACTACTTTATTCTCACCTGACCTATCAGGAGGCCTCGGACAACTAGACTCTAGCAAATCCCCTCAATCCACCACCCTACATTAAACCAGTGATATTTTTTGTTTGCCTGCACAATTCTGCACTCTGTCCCTAACAAACTAAGAAGAGAGGTACTGATCTTTGTCCTCTCCATTCTTATCCTAGCTATTGTTCCAATACTTCACATATCCAAGCTGTGAAGCATGATATTTCAACCATTAAGTCAATGCTTATGTTGAATTTTAGTAGCAGACCTCTCAAGTTTACATGAATCAGAGGCCAAGCTGTCGACACCCCTTCATCATCATCATCAGCTAAGCAGCATCTATTACATATTTTCCCCTCATCCTTGTATTTTATGTCGCTCACTAGTCTAACAGAAAACAAGTTACTCAAATGAAGAAGTCCTTGTAGTATAATTAAATTACTCTGGTCTTGTAAACCAAAAATGGAGGGCCCTCCCCCCAGGACAATTTCAAGGAGGAAGCGTCCTGGCTTTACCACCAGCACCCAAAGCTTAAATTATATCATAACTATCCCCTGATTTCTGTATTTGGGAGTACAATAATTTTATTTTAACTTCCATGTCAGTATTGAAGAATCCACATAAATTCAATATCACAACGATGTACGTTGAGCATTCCTGCTCAACCCCTAAAAGTTAATGTACCAGTATCATATATGCTTAGATTATACATTGTACATGGATATATTATCATACATTAATTTCTACCTCCGTGAATATCCAGCATGAACAATAATACCATAATAACCTATCATAATCATACATTTATTGAACATATCACAAGGACAGATTTGTATACATGCCCATTGTCCAGTACAGCAACTCCTCTAATATTACATAGGCCATTCAGTTATTTATTGTACATAGCACATCCCAGTCAAATCATTCCCTCGTCAACATGCTTATCACCTCCAATTCATCTTCTTAAACCACCAAGAACTTGAGAAATGAGCCACCCACTAGGGAAGTTCTACCTACGCTCCTTACTCCAGGCCCATAACCCTTGGGGGTGGCTTATAATGAAATTACACCTGGCATCTGGTTCTTCAGGGCCATGGCCACTAAGATTGCCCACCTGTTTCCCTTAAATAAGACATCTCAATGAAACAATGACTAATCACCCTCATAATCACTCGTGGGAGCACTGTACATGCATTTGGTGTTTTTGAAATTTCAGGATGCTATGATCCAGCATGGTGGGAGCCTGAACCCAGCCGACTCGATTGTAGCTGGACTTAAATGGAATATTATGAGTCAACATTTATAACCATAAGGTGCTAATTCACTCATCCTTGATGAACATAATGATAATAAAGTGTATAACTTGAACATTATAAAATGTTAGTTAAGTTTTCCATTTGAGATATTCTTTCAGGTCCTGTATGCCAATGAAAGTACTGACATCAGCTGGTGTGAAGAACCCCACAAGAAGCTGACTCACCAAATAATGCAGTTTCCACATCCTGATGATTTCATCCTCTTACCCCAACCAATCAATAGCCCCAAATTTCCAGCCGCCTCACCCTCCACAATCCCCTTAGAAACCACAGCCCAGAACTCCTTGAGAGGATGGATTTGAGGGTCTCCTCCCATCTCCTCCACTTGGTACCCCCGCAATCATTAAACTCTTTCTCTGCTACACACTCTTCTGTTTCAGTATATTGGTATGTTACTGCACAGTGGGCATACAAACCTGTTGGTCCTATAACACAGTCACCTGACCCTTCTTCAGGTCTCATATTTTGTGGGATTTCTATGCATATGTATGTAATGAAATAGGTTTTTAAAATCCTGTTAACTGTCTTATGTTCATTTAATTCATGGCCCAGCCAAGGAAACTAGAAGGGTGGAGGAAGGCAATTTTTGCTCCCCTATAGTTGGCACCTATGGGAAGTAGAAAAGTTCCTCTTCAAAGTTTCCTTTCTTGTTTAAGAAAAATTCATAAGTGTTAGAAATAATAGTTTGTTTTAAACACTTTCTTCAAAAGCCTTCTTGCTTTTTGCTAGAAGCCCTATACTATGTAGCTGTTAGACATGCTTACAGGCACATAGTACATTCTATGTCCTTGTACTTTAACCAGAATAGCTGTGCTGAACATGGTCACGGGCATGTCCCCAGCTTGCAGCCTATGCCCCTTCCTTATTTGGACTACCTTTTTTTGCTCTTCATTTTGCTATTACCTGTTTAGAAAAGTTTCAAGTTATTAGCCAACTGGGTTTTAGTTTAGATTGTGAGGTCTTAACAAGATCAAAAAGCAGGAATCAGATTAGAACAAAGTTAAAATCCTTTTAACTCATCGTCAATTCTACTTCTCTGCCCTCGTATACTTCCCCAACTCCCTGTCCCTGACCCTCCAGAATATCTTGTATCTAAGGGTCCTAATTTAAACTCCCCTCCTCCAAATCTAGCTCCATTTCCTCATTGTTAAACATGTGCTCTGCATGAAGAGATCCCCCTAACAGGTTCTGTGTGAGCAACATGGCTGCTTATTCACCTGGGTGCAGGCGGGCTGAGTCCAAAAAGAGTCAGCAGAGGGCAGAGGGATAGGAGTTGGTTTTATAGGTTTGGGGTAGGCAGTGGAAAGTTACAGAAGTTACAATTCAGGGCGGTTTTTGCAAGCTGGGAGGGGGTCGTAGGATCTGGAGTCATAGGTTGACCAAGATCGATTACGAAGTCCAGTTGCCTTGTCAGTTGGGGTGGGAATAAGGAACAATAGAAGAATGTCTCAAAGTTAATTAGGCACCACAAGGGTTGGTCATTCTTCCCTTTGTGGTTTTCCAGTTACTTCAGGCTTTCTGTTCCCAAGAACTCATCTGGAGGTGTACATGCAGGTTACAGAGGTTACCATGCCATCCATGGCACCATCAGTCAGCCTAAAGACCTTACATTCCTGTCTTTTTATGTAGTAATATAAAGGAAAAAGAAATGAAGAGTGGAGGGCAGTGGAATATTAGGAAGGCCGGCACAGAGGGGTGATGGGGTGATGTTTCTCAGGGCTTCTTCGAGCGGGATTGGGGGAGGTGCTGAAACCTAAAAATGGGAAAGAATTTAGACTGCTGGGAGATCTCAGGGTAAAGGGTGATATTGTGGGGTTGTTAGTAGGAGCATTTGTTGTATTGACTGGTTGGTAATCACATTGATTGATTGGTTATTGCTTGGATGTGATTTTGTAGGAATTGAGACATTAGTCGGGAAAGGCAAGGTCTGAATAGAGGAGAAATGGGTATCAGAGGACTAAGGATTGAAAGAAGCCATGACACCCAGTGAGAGTGTCCAGCCAGTCCAGCTGGGTCCCGAATAACCATTTGCCTGATTAGTGAGCTTTTGGGCTCTGTCTTTTAATTTATTGATGGCATCATATGCGAGGCCGGACTGGTTTACATAAAGACAACATTCTTCATTTGGGAATAGGCAAAGATCTCCTCTTCAGCAGTCAGTAAATCAAGACCTCTGTGGTTTTGGAGGACAACTGCAGCTAGGGAATTTACTTGAGCTTGAGGAAGGGATAGTGATTGAGTTAATTCTGCAATGTTAGCAGAGAAATCATTAGAGAGGCTACAGAAGGTGATGATTGAAGTGGTAAGGCCTGCTATGCCTGTGCCGAGTGCAGCAGTAATTCCTAACCCTACAACTAAGGGGATCAATGGAATGACCCACTTGTGTCATGTCAGGACCACAAGGGGTTGAGCAGGGATGCTTTTATCTCCTTTGGCAAACTGAATTTTGGGAGTAAAGAAAGCTAGAGTACAAGTGCCTGTCCAGTTGGTAGGAAGGCAGATGTAAGATGAAGAACCACAGAGGAAAAAAGTCCTTGGCTTAGGCAGAACAGGAAGTGTAAACTGAAAAGATGAGAAAGTGTTCTGGGGGAGCTGGGGTCTTGTACCCAGATACCAAAGGAACTAGCAAGGGCTGTGGCTGTTAAAGGTTGTAACGGGATTTGGTAGGATAACTGTGTGGAGGGAGAGCTTTTGTTTTCATGGTGTATGAGGAAGCGTGTGATATCTGTAAGTAACCACTCACTTTCATTAACAAGACTGGGTATGAGCAGAGAAAGGCAGTGAGATTAAGAGTGAGTATAAAAGAAAATAAGAGGACTTTATCAGGGTGGAATATTGGAGAGTTCCCTGCCACTGAAGATTGTCTATCCACTCTAGAGAGACTGAGGGTAAAACCGTGAAATATCAGCTGTAATTGCCTGGAGGAAAAGTGTAAACCGGCAACTTAAACAAAAGCAGGGCATGTAAAAGTAAATGAATACAGTGAATTTGAACACAGTTAGAAAATAATACAAACAGAGACTTTCTGAGGTGTGGTTTAAGTAGTAGGGGTGACTGCATTACATAGTGGTGTTAGGAAAAAGATGCCTAATGAAAGTAAAAGGAATGTTAGGTTTATATAGGGTTACTCTTCCACTTCGGGGGATGCGAGTGAGTTTAAGAGAAGTGGGGGAAAGTACTTTCGACTTCCAGGAGGAGGCGGAGAACTCAGGCCAATTGTCTGATGGACACAGCTTTATCCTGGAATGATGGACCCACTGGGGAGGGTCTTATAGATGGACAGCAGTTGGGGTGCTATAGATGACAAGAAAGGGTCCTGTCCACTGAGGTTGCAGAGACTGAGGGGTTAGGCTTTTAACTAGGACTGACCTTCCAGCTAGGGTGTTTTCATATGGCCGGGTATCTGGAGTGGGTAAGAGGAAATTAGCAGCCTGGTGGATTTCATGTCTGGCCTGTTGGAGGACTGGAAGATAGTCAACAAGGGGACTGGTGTCTGGAATAAGGTTAGGCCCAAGCAGAAAAGTGCAAACATATAGGAGTTCAAAGGGGCTGTACCCTGTGGGTTCTTTAAGAGTGGCTCGAATCCTGAGTCCTCTGCAGTGGATAACTCTCACCTTGGTTGGGAGGAGCGCAGCCGTAAGGAGGGCCTTTATTAAGGGGGCATTGATAATAGAAGACCCCTGTGTGGTGAGAAAACCTCTTTCTGCCCATATGGCAGCACGGTGGTGTAGGATGTGGAAGGCATATTTAGTCAGTGTAGATATTAACATGTAGTCCTTTGGCAGGAGTAGAGCACGGGTTAAGGCAATCAGTTCAGCTTCCTGAGAAGTGGTGGAAGAGGGGAGTGTGGCAGCCTCAATACTAGACGAGTGGGATAAAACAGCATACCCAGCTTTGGCCGGTGCCAACTGACTGGGCTTGGAGGAATTGCCATCAGTAAACCATGTGTGGTCTGGATCTGGAATAGGAAAAAGAGAAATATAGGGAAATGGGGAGGATGCTATATGGATTAGGGAGATACAGTCATGGGAGGTTCAGGGTTTGTGTTAGGTATTAAGTGAGAGGCTGGGTTGAAGTCAGGACTGAGAGCAATGGTTACTGTGGGGGTTTCAATGAATAGTGAATAGAGTTGGAGGAGGTGAAGGGAGGAAAGTATGTGTGTAAAGTGTGAAGAGGAAACTAAACGTTGGAGGTTGTGAGAGCTATAGAGGGTAAGTGGGGCATAGCCTGTGATGTTGAGGAATTCTAGAGTATCAGGGCGGCAGCTGCTGCTGTGTGTAGGCATGAGGGCCAGCCCAGGACTGTGAGGTTAAGTTGTTTGGATAAAGACTACAGGCCGTGGGCCTGGCTCCTGTGTTAAGAATTCCGACGGCACAGCCTTTTATTTCTGCTGTGTCGAGAGAGAATGGTTGAGAGGAGTTGGGGAGCACTAAAGTAGGAGCACTGTCTAAGGCCTTTTTACAGAACGGAAGGAAGAATGGGGGAAGGATTTTTGGTCTATGGAGTCAGCTAAGTTTCCTTTTGTAAGTTTATAAAGTGGTTTGGTTAGAAGGGCAAAACCTGGTATCCAGAGGTGAAAGTATCCTGGGGAAAGGGCTTGACTAAAGTAATGAGGGCTATCTTGGAAACCTTGGGGAAGAACGGTCCAGGTTAACTGCTGGGACTGGTGGGTGTTGGGGTCAGTCCAAGTAAAGGTGAAAGAGGCTGAGAGGAGGGGTGTAAGTGGTTGGTGAAAAGGCATCTTTCAGGTCAAGAATGGAATAGTGAGTTGTGGAAGGCAGTATGGAAGATAGGAGGGTATAAGGATTTGGTACAACAGGATGGATGGAAAGTACAATCTGATTGATGAGGTGGAGGTCTTGGACTAGTCTGTAGGATTTGACTGGTTTTTGGAGGTAGGATAGGGGAATTGCAAGGAGAGTTAGTAGGAATGAAAAGGCAATGTTTGAATAGACAGGTGATAACAGGCTTTAGGCCTTTTAAAGCCTGTTGTGGGATGGGGTACTGACAGTGGGCAGGATAAGGGTGGTTAGATTTTAAGGGGGATGATGAGGGGTGAGTGACTTGTACCAAAGGATGGGGAGGTGGTGTCCCACACCCTAGGGTTAAGGTAGAGAGACATAAGGGGAGCTATTGAGGGAGGTACGGGTTTGGGGAGGAAGGCGGCAATGAGGTGTGGCCGTAGCCCAGGAATAGTTAAGGAGGCAGACAATTTTGCTAGGATATTTTTGGCCTAACAGGGAAAGTGGACAAGTGGGGATGATTAGGAAAGAATGTGGAAAGGAGTGCTGGCCTAATTGACGCCAGACCTGGGGAGTTTTGAGAAGCCTGGAGGCCTTGCCGTCAATTCCCACAACAGTTATGGAGGCCAAGGAGACAGGTCCTTGAAAAGAAGGCAGTGTGGGGTGGGTGGCCTTTGTATTGATTAAGAAGGGGATGGACTTACCCTCCACCATAAGAGTTACCCCGAAGCTCGGCATCCGTGATGGTCCAGGGGGGCCTCCCAGATGTTCGGGCAGCATCAGTCTTCAGCTGCTAAGCTGAGGAGATCAGGGAAGGAGTCAGACAGAGGGCTATGGGGTTGGGCTCCTGGAGCCTTAGAGACAGCAGTTTGAGTCGGGCAGTCTGACTTCCAGTGGGGTCCTGCACAGACAGGACACGGCTTAGGAGGAATCCCAGGCTGCAGGCATTCCTTGTCCCAGTGGCCAGGTTTCTGACACTTGAAGCAAGGTCTGGGAGGGGCAGCTGGACGCTGCAGTCTGGGTACTTTGAAGTCTTTGTGAGCCGGTGGTGTGGCTGGGGTTTGTCTTACAGCAGAGGCAAGCATCTGTAGTTTTGAGATGCACTGCCACTGGGCAGCTTTCCCCCATTATTGAACACCTTGAAGGCGAGTTTGATTAATTCCTGTTGTGGAGTTTGAGGGACAGATTCTAATTTCTGTAGCCTTTTAAAGGTCAGGGGCTGATTGGGTGATAAAATGCATATTAAGTGTTTTTCAGGGGTGAGAGTAGAAGTAAGGATGACATTTAAGTCATTCCACGTGCGATTATAGGACTGTGTTAAGTTTTGGAGGATCTGATGAAAAGGAGCCTAGCCGATGGCTGATTTGGGAAAGGTTGGATAAAGAGAAAGGGACGTGCACCCTAACTATGCCTTTGGCTCCAGCCACCTCTTGAAGGGGGAATTGTTGGGCGGGGTGGAGGAGTTAGCCACAGGACTAAACTGTAAGCTGGACCTCGCATGAGGTGGGGAGGTGACAGCAGGGGCATAAGGAGGTGGATTGTGGGCAGAGGAAGAGGAGGGAGGGTCTAGAGGGAGGTTAGGGCCTGGATTGGGGTCTGGTCTGGACAGGTGGGAGGAGAAAGGTCAGAAGTGTTGATAGATGAGTAGGATTCTGGGTTACTGGCGGAGGCAGGAGGGGCGGATAGAAAGGAGAGAAGGAAAATTTGGGACAGGTTGCATTGAGATCAGAGATTAAGGACGGATTGGAGTGTCAAAAAAAATGCCTAGACGTAGGGAATTTCAGAGCATTTGCCCATTTACAACAACAGTTGTCTAGATCCTGCAGGATAGAAAAATCAAAGGTGCTGTTTTCTGACCATTTAGAACCATTGTACAATTTATATTGTGGACAAGTGGTATTGCAGAAAAAAATAAGATGCTTAGGTTTTAGGTCAGGTGATATCTGGAGGGGTTTGAGATTTTTCAGAATGCGGGCTAAGGGAGAGGAGGGAGGATTGGAGGGCAGGAGATTGCCCATAGTTTAAGAAGAGCGGCAGAGACAAGGAAAGTGAATGCACAACCAAGCAGCTTAGCAGGCGTCCCAGACTAAACCTTGGTCTGTATCTGGGGTGAATTGGTCAAAGGGGGCATCCCCTGCGTTCATCCATCACCTACAAGTGTGAGTGAGTGACCAGAGCAGACATCTCCGCAATGATCAGTCACAGAGGAAAGACTGTCTTCCTGGTTCTGTGACCTACATAGGATTTTATCCGGTCATGAACCTCAGAAAGTCCTGCCTTTCTTGTCTCCGCTGAAAGGGAGAGGAAAATGAAACTGAAAGGAGAAGAAGGTTGACAGGTACCAAGAAGGGCTAAAGAAGAGAGTTGAGGCAAACCACTTACCTGATCTGAGGATGGTGAGTGGATGTGCAGGCTGCTCTGATGAGGCTAGGTTGTATGTAGGTCTCTTCACAGAGGGAGCACAAGGAGAACGGGGACAAGGGGTTTGGTCTCCCATAGGAGTTCCCCCATCCCAGGTTTCAGCACCAAATGTTAAAGGTGCGCTCTGATGAAGAGACCCCCTAAACAGGCTTTGTGTGAGCAATATGGCTGTTTATTCACCTGGGTGCGGGCGGGCTGAGTCTGAAAGAGAGTCAGTGGAGGGCGGAGGGATAGCAGTTCGTTTTATAGGTTTGGGGTAGGCAGTGGAAAGTTACAGAAGTTACAGTTTAGGACAGTTTTTTGCAAGCTGGGAGGGGGTCGCAGGGTCTGGAGTCACAAGGTTGACCAAAGTCGGTTACAAAGTCCAGTCACCTTTTCAATTGGGGTGGGAATAAGGAACAATAGAAGAATGTCTCAAAGTTAATTAGGCGCCTCAGGGTTTGGTCATTCTTCCCTTTTGTGGTTTTCCAGTTATTTCAAACTTTCTATTTCCAGGAACTCATCTGGAGGTTACCATGCAGTCCATGGTGCCATCAGTCAGCCTAAAAGATCTTACACTCATTACATTCCTTTAGCTAAGGAGAGAAACATTTGTAAGAATTGCTTTGAATTATGACTTTTGGATTTGGAGTACCCATTTGTTGGTGATCCTTTCCCTTCCGTGGACAGCTATTGCTTTTCTGTTTGTCTCATTTTGTCTCACTTTTGTCCCCAAAATATGGCTGGACAGAAATGTGGGTTGTGCCCCATTTGAGGCTAGTGTACCTACTGTTGCCAGCTCTCAGGATCATTGTCTTAAGGTTTTTTTCTGGCTGTCTTTGGGAGTGGGCTTGCATCTTGGAAGGGCTGCATCTTCTTGCTCCCTCTCTGGAGATGCCTCATGTGTCCATGGTTAAAGTGAAAAGAGGCTTATTAGTTTGGGTTTTGGCTTATTAGTTTTGGCTTATTAGTCTTGAGTGTTAGGTATAAGTCAAGATTTGTTAGATTTGTTAGGTATAACTTTGATTTAGAAATTTGGTTTATATATATTCAGAGCATAATAGGAACTGTTTTTTTTTTTTTTTTTTTGACACAGAATCTCACTCTGTTGCTCAGTCTGGAGTGTAGTGGCGTGATCTCGGCTCACTGCAACCTCTGCCTCCCAGGTTCAAGAAATTCTCCTGCCTCAGCCTCCTGAGTAGCTGGGACTACAGGCACCAGCCATCAAGGCTGACTAATTTTTTGTATTTTTAGTGGAGACAAGGTTTCACCATGTTAGCCAGGATGGTCTCAATCTCCTGACCTTGTGATCCACCCGCCTTGGCCTCCCAAAGTGCTGGGGTTACAGGCCAGAGCCACCATACCCAGCATTTTTTTTTTTTTTAGGCCTTCTCCCTTGAGCTAAAATGGAACCACATATTTGGAAAGAAAGAAAACGGATTATTAAAACATTCAGAAGATGAACAGCTATAAATCTAGAACAGAGGAATCTTTTAATTTCCATTTTAGTTGGAAATCTCCCTGATATAAAGGAGCAAATTATAGATAATGTAATTAGATGGATTGGTCAACCCTTTAATATAATTCAGCTTGCAACCTAATTTTGGGGGGAATTAAAAACAATTGTCTTTGTCTTACAAATTAAGTCCTTACAAAAACAGGAATGTGCCTCTAGAAGCAAATCAAAGCCCACTTACCCTTATTATCAATCTCCAAACTTCACCTATTTATCTCAAGATGTTTAAAAAATTAGAACGTTGGAAACAGAACAGTCCTACACTTAAGAAAAAAGAAAGAAAATTTTTAAAAAGTGATGCGGCCGGGCGTGGTGGCTCACGCCTGTAATCCAAGCACTTTGGGAGGCCAAGGTGGGCGGATCACCTGAGGTCGGGGAGTTCAAGACCAGCCTGACCAACATGGTGAAACCCCATCTTAAAAAAAAAAAAAAAAAAAAGTAATTATGCTAGACCTCTAATAGGCAAATATGCGCCCCTTCTTGGTGAAAACTTACATTCTTTCTCTGTGCCTTTGAGATGTAAATTTTCTACTCTGTCTTATCCAAGAACTATCCCTTTTGAAATGCAAACTTTAGGAAGAGGATTCTAGCAACGAACAAATAGCAACAACAAAATACCCTGAAAAATCTTTTTTTTTTTTTTTGAGATGGAGGTTTGCTCTTGTTGCCCAGGCTGGAGTGCAATGGCGCGATCTCGGCTTACTGCAACCTCCGCCTCCCGGGTTCAAGTGATTCTTCTGTCTCAGCCCCCCAAGCAGCTCAGATTATAGGCTTGCGCCACCACGGCTGGCTATTTTTTTTTTTCTTTTTGTATTTAGTAGAGACAGGGTTTCACCATGTTAGTCAGGCTGGTTGCGAACTCCTGATCTTACGTTATCCACCCGCCTCGGTTTACCAAATTGCTGGGATTACAGGTGTGCGCCACCGCACCCAGCCTGAAAAATCTTAAACGTTTTTTCTATTAACAGTAAAAAGCTTTCGCCGGCTGGGTGCGGTGGCTCATGCCTGTAATCCCAGCACTTTGTGAGGCTGACACAGGTGGATCACCTGAGGTCAGGAGTTTGAGACCAGCCTGGCCAACATGGTGAAACCCTGTCTCTACTAAAAACTACACAAATTACCTGGGCATGGTGGTGGGCGCCTATAATCCCAGCTACTTGGGAGGCTGAGGCAGGAGAATTGCTTGAACCCAGGAGGTGGAGGTTGCAGTGAGCCGAGATCACACCATTGCAGCATGTGTGACAGAGCAAAACTCCGTTTTAAAAAAAGAAGCTTTAGCCATGTGAGGTGACCTTAACTTGTTCTATTTTTGGGGGTCAGAAACACAATTTGCATAACAATATAAGTGGGGCTAAACCAATGAGTTTATATTACTATATTTTACTCTTATGACTAAAACTTTTAAAATAAAAAGCCGTAAAATCTTTATTTGTATTTTTCTGTATGTCTATGTATGCTTATGGATGTGTATATACAAGCACGTTTGCATGTTACGTCTACATGGTATAAAATCTATGTTTTTTTTTTTTTTTGAGACAGCGTCTTGCTCTGTCACCCAGACTGGAGTGCAGTGGCGTGATCTCAACTCACTGCAACCTCCACCTCCCTGGTTCAAGCAATTCTCCTGCCTCAGTCTCCTGAGTAGCTGGGATTACCAGTGTGTGCCACCTCACTTGGCTAATTTTTGTATTTTTAGTAGAGATGGGGTTTTTGCCATGTTGGCCAGGCTGGTCTCAAACTCCTGACCTCAGGTTATCCACCCGCCTTGGCCTTCCAAGATGCTGGGATTACAGATGTGAGTCACTGTGCCCGGCCCATGGTATAAAATCTCTTAAACAACTTGTATTCAAATTGGCTTTAGACATTGGCTGGGCATGGTGGCTCATGCCTGTAATCCCAACACTTTCAGGAGGCTGAGATGTGAGGATCATTTGAGCTCTAGAGTTCAAGACTAGCCTGGGCAACATATTGAGACCTGTGTCTACTTAAAAAAAAAAAAATAGCAGGACATGGTCGTGTGTCTGCAAGTGTCAGCTGCTTGGGACGCTGAGGTGGGAGAATCACTTGAACTTGGCAGATGAGGCTGCAGTGAGCTATGACTACACCACTCCACTACATCCAGCATGGCTGAGAGAGCAAAACCATGTCTCCAACAAACAAAAACCAAAAAAACCAAATTGGCTTAGAGGTAAATGAGTGCTTATATAAATGAAAAACTCCTAAAACTGCTAGAAATATGGGAAATAACCCAAAAATTTTTCAAGTTTATGTGACTTGGGTAAATCTTTGGTAAATAAGACTAGGTTGATACTGTTGGTTTAATGAAAACAGCTGCGTCTTCTGAGTTGTCAGCAAGAAACAAACAAACGAAAACCCCAAAAAAACCACCCACATATTTTGCTTTGATGACTGCCTGACATGCATGCACTGTAAAAATAGTTAATAGTGGCCGGGCACAGTGGCTCATGCCTGTAATCCTAGTACTTTGAGAGGCCGAGGCAGGTGGATTGCTTGAGGTCAGGAGTTAGAAATCAGTATGGCCAACATGGTGAAATCCTGTCTCTACTAAAATATAAAAATTAGTTGGGCATGGTGGCATGCCTGTAATCCCAGCTACTAGGGAGGCTGAGGCAGAAGAATTGCTTGAACCCGGGAGGCAGAGGTTTAAGTGAGCTGAGATTGTGCCACTGTACTCCAGCCTGGGTGACACAGCAGACTCCATCTCAAAAACAAAAAACTTACTAGTGAAATAACTTGAGATGATGGCTAGTTTTGTCTAATGTCTCACAAAATTTTCATGAGTAATTCAAACGTGTTTGTTAAGAATAAGTCAATTAAATAAGGTATAAAGAAGATAAAAGTTTATAAATAAACTTAAACAATAATTATCTTATATTTTATGTTTACTTAAAAAGTTTCCCAGATCTCTTTGGTAACTCCTACCTACAGAGTTTTGCTAAGTTAAATTGAATGACGGGTATTCACTGAACATCCAGATCATTTCCAAATAAGATAAAATACTAAAATGTTCATTGCTGAACATAAGTTTATTTATTTTGGCTTCTTGAATTCTATAAAAATACAAAATATATTTTGGATCTGTTAGTAAATATGTCCTGTTCCACAGTGAAAAACTGTTCTATGAGATAACATGTTTGCAAAAACTATGAAATGTGTATTAACAAAGTGTTGTTACATGACAGTTCAAACTTGCTTACTTCCTAGGTTTTCACTAGGAATTACAGTTACTGTATTAGTCTGTTTTCACACTGCTATAAAGAACTTCCCCTGAAGCTGGGCAATTTATAAAGGAAAGAGGTTTAAATGACTCACAATTCCACATGGCTGAGAAGGCCTCAGGAAACTCACGATGATGCACCTTCTTCACAAGGTGGCAGGAGGGAGAAGTTGAGAGCGCGGGAAACTGCCACTCTAAAAACCATCAGATCTCGAGGCTGGGTGTGGTGGCTCACACCTGTAATCCCAGCACTTTGGGAGGCCAAGGTGGGTGGAGTTTGAGACCAGCCCAGCTGACATGCCAAAACCCTGTCTCCACTAAAAAATACAAAAATTAGCCAGGCATAGTGGTGCAGGCCTGTAATCCCAGCACCTTGGGAGTCCAAAAGCAGGAACATCACTTGAGTCTGGGAGGTGGAGGTTGCAATGAGCCAAGATTGAGCCATTGCCCTCTAGCCTGGGTGACAGAGTGAGACTCAAAACAAATCAGATCTCATGAGAATTCACTCACTATCATGAGAACAGCATAGGGGAAACTACCCCCCATAATCCAATCACTTCCTTCCCTGGACACGTGGGGATTACAGGTCCCTCCCCTGACACCGTGAGGATTACAATTCCAGATGAGATTTGGGCGGGGACACAGAGTCAAATCATATCAGTTACTAAGACTTAAAATCCTAATATGTAATTAAAACTACTAGAAATAAGAGAACACTGTATACAAAGTGCACAAAGAAAGATGATCTACAGTATGTGAATATTTTTTTTGTTGTTGAGGGGAAAGATAATTTTGTCTAGTTTGGAGGTTATTTAAAGATTGTTTCAGAACAAATGAAGAAAAGATGGACAAAAATTTAATGGATTTGAAATTGGGAAGAGAAGAGTAAGTGAGGAAGAATCTTGTGTGGTCAAACTGATTAAAATTAAATGAATTTATTGTAAAGGTTTTTAAAATGAGCCCTAATATCAAAAGTATGCTGATGGTAAAACTAGAATTGGTCTTCTCTTTTATAAAGACAAGATTTTCTTATAGTATTGATGAGATATAGTGAAAGATTTTTTTTCACCTTTTGAGTGATCTGCCTAAATAAAAAGATTTGATTCTTATCAAAATAATTTCCTGTGCTTCATGTTGTCTTTTACCAGGTCTTTGACTACTTAAAAAGAAAAAAGTCCCTCTCTTATTTTTTTTTTTTTTTTAACAGAGTCTCACTCTGTCCCAGGCTGGAGTGCAGGGGGCACCATCCTGGACTCACTGCAACCTCCCCCTCCTGGGTTCAACTGATTCTCCTGCCTCAGCCTCCCGAGTAGCTGGGATTACAGGTGCACACCTCATGCCCGGCTAATCTTTGTATTTTTAGTAGAGACAGGGTTTTGCCATGTTGGCCAGGCTGTTCTTGAACTTCTGACCTCAAGTGATCCGCCCGCCTCAGCCTCCCAAAGTGCTGGGATTACAGGCATGAGCCACTGCGCCCATCTCAGAGTCCTCTCTCATTAAAAGAGCTAAGGCTGTTCCTACAACGATGTAACTTTATTTGCCTTTGCAGTCTTAATTATGACTCTGGTTAAATGAATGATATAGTGACCCGTGATCCTATTTAATCACGTGTTTTAAAACTTTTTGAGATTAAATTTTTTTAATTATAAAATTTTTAATTTTTTGTGGAGATGGGGATGTTACTATGTTGCCCAAGCTGATCTTGAACTCCTGAGCTCAAGTGATCCTCCCACCTCAGCCTCCCGAAGTGTTGGGAATGTAGGTGTGAGCCACCACACCCAGCCGACATTTTTTTTTTTAAATGGGAGATGTGATCTCCCTATACTGTCTAGGCTGGTTTGAACTCTTATGCTCAAGGGATCCTCCTGGCTTGGCCTCCCAAAGTGCTGAGATTACAGGCACAAGTCACCATCCCTGCTTTTTTGACACTTTTGACAAACTTCCTAAAATGAAAATTAAAAAAAAATTATTATCATCATTATTTTAGAGACAGGGTCTCACTAATGTTGCCCAGGCTGCTCTCCAACTCCTGGCCTCAAGCAATCCTCCTGCCTTGGCCCAAAATCAAATTTTAAATTAAGTCTTTTGACTTAGAATTAACTTTAGAATTTTCCAGCTAGGTCCCTGGAAAACCCAAATGATGTGTCTCTCACCTTGTGAAAGAGAGACATTAAACAAATTAGGCTTATTTGATAAGTTATAGTGAAAGCACTGTTAAATAGTAATAAGTGACATTAAAGTTTCTTTGTTATATTTATGGACACATTATTGATATCAGTGTTCCAAAATTTGTCTGAGATTCCTAGAAACCTAATATGTTATCAGTTATAATGTTGTTTACTATGTTAAAATGTATGCCACAGAAGTAACCAAATTTCTTTGTCAATTACTGATTATAATAAACACTCATCCGATTTTTGACCATGGTGATTCTAAGTCTTTGTCATCCATAGTGATTGTTTTGATTTTTCTCTAAAAGCTTTTATAATCAGCTCCAGTCCAAAATTGCTTCTTCAGAAAAATTCATGGAAAAAAGTTATCAGAAACCTGTTGCCCATAATACTCTAGCAAGTACAGGAGTTTGAGACCAGCCCAGCCAACATGCCAAAACCCTGTCTCCACTAAAAAAACACAAAAATCATACCACTGGACTGGGTAAGAATTTCCAGAACTGTAATGAAGAAACTGATGGACTCATGAAACTACTAACTCAACATCAAGCAGATTGAGAATTAATTACGTGGAACTGAACTGACAAAAAGAATAAGTTTTTAAAAGTGACTTTTTGTTTAAAACATTGCTGATTCTTGGCTGGGCGCGGTGGCTCACAACTGTAATCCCAGCACTTTGGGAGGTTGAGGCGGGTGGATCATCTGAGGTCAGTAGTTTGAGACCAGCCTGGCCAACATGGTGAAACCCCGTCTCTATTAAAAATGCAAACCAGCCTGGCCAACATGGTGAAACCCCGTCTCTATTAAAAATGCAAAAATTAGCTGGGCATGGCGGCAGGCGCCTGTAATTTCAGCTACTGGGAAGGTTGAGGCAGGAGAATCATTTGAATCCGGGAAAGCAAAGGTTGCAGCGAGCCGAGATCGTGCCATGGCACTCCAGCCTGGGTGATAGAGCGAGACTCTGTCTCAAGAAGAAAGAAATTGCTGATTCTTTTTATATTTTGTTTACTGAATTTAAAAAAAACTTAAAAAATTTTTAAGCTATCTATAACTTAGAAAATTTGGTAAATTACACTTTTGTAAATAGAATTGCAACATTTACCTTTTTCTCCATACCTGATCTTTCCAGAATTTGAAAACTACTTTTGGATATTCTCATTATTCTTAATATTTTTTGAGACAGAGTTTCGCTCTTACTGCCTAGGCTGGAGTGCAATGGCACAATCTTGGCTCACCACAACCTCTGCCTCCTGGGTTCAAGCGACTCTCGTGCCTCAGCCTCCGAAGTAGCTGGGATTACAGGCATGTGCCACCATGCCCGGCTAATTTTTGTAATATTAGTAGAGACAGATTTCTCCATGTTGGTCAGACTGGTCTCGAACTCCTGACCTCAGGTGATCTGCCCACCTCAGCCTCCCAAAGTGCTGGGATCACAGGCGTGAGCCACTGCGCCTGGCCAGAATATTCTCACTTTTTATGGCAATATAATTATTTGCATACGTTAAATAAGAGCCTGTTTTCTTTTGTAATAGGGCACAATTGGAGACACTGGTTATATTACTGAGGCTTTGATTGAAATGGGATATTTTCTGATATGACTAGATAACTTTAGGGAACTAAGGTTGACTTTATAGGGCCAATAAAGTCCTTGGGGAAAAAACTGGCTTGGTGTCTTCAACACACACTTCATCTGGTTGCCTTACAGGTAGTTATTTCCTGGCAAGCCCAAGAACCTCAAAATATTTTGGGGACCTTGAGAAGAGAGGAATTCATACAAATCTACAAATATTAGAGGCGAAGTTTGATGATGAGTCTTCAGTTTGGCTTTATAGCCTCAAGAAGCTTTCAAAAGTCCAATCTGTAATTCCTTATTAAAAGTTCCAGACTTAAAAGAGACTATAAGATCAATTACTATTTTTTTTGAGACAGAGCCTCACTCTCTTGCCCAGGTTGAAGTGCAGTGGCGTGATCTTGGCTCACTGCAACCTCCGCCTCCTGGGTTCAAGCGATTCTCCCACGTCAGCCTCCTGAGTAGTGGGGACTACAGGCATGCACCACCACGCACTAACTCAATCACTGTTCTTGCAGCACTTACGTAAATAATCAGGTCGAGTTTAATGAAAAAAAGTTATTTTGTAAATAAATTGGTCTTACTGTGATTATATTTGGTAGAAATGGGGGTGACTGTAAAGAGAAAAATTATGTTTTGTAAGAAAATTATAGTGCACCCATTATTAGATCTTAGTTCATTCTTTTTGAGGATTTATTATTTACCTGTAAACTGGACTAAATATTGAATTCTTCTAGTTTCTCCAGTGTCTGGCTATGACTCTGCAAACTAATATTTCCAATTTTTCTCCTACCCTGCTGACTCGCAATTTCTGAAATTAAAACTGCCCTTTCCTGAAGCCCTGAAAACTGAAACTGTATGACTTGATGTAAACGTCAGAGAAATCACCACAACAACTTATTTATGGATAAGCATTGTGCCTGTTGATGTATGGACTACTCAGAAAGTTCACTGTAACACTTGATGCCAACTGCAAACCAGAAAAGTAGGTCATGTTGCCACTGCCTACCCCTACTCCAACTGAAAATGCTTGAAGTTTAGTATCTAGAAATCTTCTCAACTGGCTGCCCTCCAGACTCAGAAACTACTTTATAGGCTGGTTGCGGTGGCTCACCCCTGTAATCCTTGCACTTTGGGAGGCCGAGGTGGGCAGACCACTTGAGATCAGGAGTTTGAAACCAGCCTGGCCAACATGGTGAAACCCCGTCTCTACTAAAAATAAAAACAACAACAACAAAAAAAATTAGCCGGGGTGCGGTGGCAGACACCTGTAATCCCAGCTACTCTGGAGGCTGAGCCACGAGAATCGCCTGAACCCGGGAGGCAGAGTTGCAGTGAGCTGAGATCTTACCACTGCACTCCAGCCTGGGTGACAGAGTGACACCCTGTTTAAAAAAAGAAAAGAAAGAAAGAAAAAAAGAAACTACTTTATAGACTGCTCCGAACATTAACCTTTGTCTTTCTTTTGTTTCCATAGAAATGTCTCTTATTAAATACCTGTTTGCATCATCTAGAGGCCTAACTTCGATGGGAGGCCACCTGCAACACCACCTCCTGAAATGAGACACAACTGTTAAGGTGGACTCACCTATTCCCAGGTCTCTTACCACTCAGCTACTAACTCAATTTTTCTCTCAGACATTAATTCAACTGTTAGTCTGTGAAACTTCCAGGGAAGTTTCAGACAGGGGAAATGGAGGAGTTCAGGAGATGCCACCCCAAAATACGCCACTTTGGTATACTGATTATTTGAACTGAGGGCACTTGGGGAACAGTGGATACAGACAGTGGCTGTCTCCTGAGCTCCCCTTATCTGCCTAAAGCTGGCGCCTCCAAAGGAACTTAATTGTCATGAATCCCCTCTCTGGGAATTTTATCAACCAGGAAGATTAACATAGATCACAGGCGAGGAGACTGGATGTTGACACCATACCCAGACAGACTATCACCTATTTTTCTGAGGTCTGCTCTGACATGGCTTTTATTACCTGAGAAACTTTTTGCCTAACAAGACAACGTTTATTCACCACACATTTCCTCCCCCTCACCCCCGCCTAACTTGTGTTGCCACCACTCCCTAGAGCCTCAAGCCCTATTCCTTCCTGTAGCTCAGGATTAACTTCAATCATCTGACCCTTCTTCAAGTTTCATAGTTTGTGTGATTCCTGTGCATATGTATGTAATTAATGTTTTTTTCTACTGTTAATCTGTTTATGCCCATTTAATTCATAGCCCATCCACGGAACCTAGAAAAGTGGAGGGAAGCTATTTTTCACTCCCTCCACATGCATTTTCTCAATTAATCCTCACAAGTGGCCGGATGCGGTGGCTCATGCCTGTAATCCCAGCACTTTGGGAGGCCAAGGTGGGCGGATCACCTGAGGTCAGGAGTTTGAGATCAGCCTGGCCAACATGGTGAAACCCCGTCTCTACTAAAAATCCAAAAAAATTAGCCAGGTGTGGTGGTTAGTGCCTGTAATCCCAGCTACTTGAGAGGCTGAGGCAGGAGAATCGCTCAATCCCGGGAGGCAGAGGTTCCAGTGAGCTGAAATCGTGCCATTGCACTCCGGCCTGGGTAACAAGAGCAAGACTCTGTCTCAAGAAAAAACAATAACAAAACCAGAAACAAAATAAAACAAAAAAACCTCACAAGTGAAGTGCCATAAGAAATAGGTGCTCTTCATATACACCATGGAATACTATGCAGCTGTAAAAAGGATGAGTTCATGTCCTTTGCAGGGACATTGATGAAGCTGGAAACCATCATTCTCAGCAAACTAACACAAGAAAAGAAAACCAGACACTGCATGTTCTCACTCATAAGTGGGAGTTGAACAATGAGAACACATAGACACAGGAAGGGGAACATCACATACTGGGGCCTGTAGAGGGGTAAGGGGATAGGTGAGGGATGGTTTTAGGAGAAATACCTAATGTAGATGATGGGTTGAAGGGTGCAGCAAGCCACCATGGCACGTGTATACCTATGTAACAAACCTGCATAGTCTGCACATGTATCCCAGAACTTAAAGTATAATTTTAAAAATGTGATATAATACACATAACATAAAATTTAAAAAAATAGGTGCTGTTATACTGCAGTTTCTTAGTCATTTTTTCCCCTGCTATAACAGAATACTACCAATGGGTAATTTATAAAAAACAAAAGAGATTTATTTGGCTCATGGTTCTGGAAGCTGGGAAGTCCAAGAGCATGCTGCTGGCATCTTGGTAAGGGCCTCATCCCATGTTGGAAAGCATCACAGGGTGAGTGAGTGCACAAGACAGCGAGGAAATTGGGCTGAACTCATCCTTTTATCAGGAGCCCTCTCCCTCAATGACTAACCCACCCCATGAAAACAAACAGCATTCATCTGTGTCACCACTTAAATGCCCCATATTCCAATACTGTTACATTGGCCATTAAATTTCAACATGAGTTTTGGAGGGAACATTCAAACCATAGCATCTTGATTTACAGATGAGGAAACTGTGGCTCATAGAAGGCAAAGTAATTGGCCCAACAGTGTTACATTCAGCTGAGATTTGAACCCAACTCTGTTGGATCCAGATCTATTCCGGAGCCCATCCTTTAACCATTACACTCTACTACAGAAGAGGGGTGAATTATAGACCTAGTGAAGGACAAAATAAATAAAAATGTAATACATATGTGCTAGAAAGTAAAAGGAAGAAAGATTGAATCAGTAGGCTGGCCCATATTATGGAGGATGTACAGTCTGCCATGAGAGTGCAGACTTGATAAGCAAGAGAAAGGCATTTATGTCTATTAAATATTTATTGAGGACCTTTCAAGTGCCAGGCACTGTGCTAACTGCTGGGATATAAATATGTATAGTCATTGCTCCCTGAGGCTCTAACAGCTAGGTGAGGAGAGAGACAAACAAACACATGATTTCAATGTAATGAGGCAAATGCTATTATCATGATACCTGGAGGGTATGACAGAAACATCCAGGAGGAGAGCCTAGCTAGGGGCTTCATAGCTCTGTCAACCAGGCTGGAATGCAGTGGCGTGATCATGGCTCACTGCAGCTCCATCTTCTGGGCTGAAGTGATTTTCCTATCTCAGTCTCCCAAGTAGCTGGGACCACAGGCATGTGCCACCCTGCTTGGCTAATTTTTTATTTTTAGTAGAGATGAGGGTCTCACTAAGTTGCCCGAGCTGATCTCAAACTCCTGGCCTCAAGCGATCCTCCTGCCTCTGCCGCCCCAAATGTTGGGATTACAGATGTGAGCCACTGTGCCTAGCTCCTAAACTGAGTCTTAAATGGTGATAGCATATGCAGGGAACTTGAAGCATTTTTATATTCTTGGAACTTCCAGTTGGAGGCAGCAAGAAAAGGATGATTAATTTACTTCATATGCATTTACTGAATGCCTGCTATGTGTGAGACACCATTCTAAAGTGCTGGAGTGAATGAGAACAAACTCCCTGCCCTCATGGATCATGAAAGGTAAGCTGGGGCTACTGCATGCTCCCCCATTTGTAGAGCATTTATTTCCACAGAATTCAGATAAACAGTGTCTTAACTGCTCCCCTTAACTGTTCAAAGAGAGACTATGAATTTATATGGCACGTGGAGGGACATTTAAAAAATTTAAATAGGTCTAAGCAAACCTGTAACAGCCCTCTAGCATCAGAGAGAGAAAGCTTCACTGTCAACTGTTCTTTGAGTGACTCCACTCCTTTTCCATCTGTTGCCATAGAGATGAATGGCTTCGTTTCTCCAATTTCTGCTACCCCTGCCCTCTCTCTGAGCCTCACAAAGCCCCCTTTCCATCTCCATAGAAAGAATTCCATGATCCCGGACGTTTCTTTCAAGTCACATCCCTGCTTCTTGGGCTGTCACCATAGAAACTGAACGCCCCTCTCCCCTAGTCATTTCCATGGTGACTATCCCCAGGATATCACTAGGATCAATTTCTACTGGAGGTCTAGAACTCACAGAGGGCTGGAAGGGGTGGGTGACTCCCTGCAGTAGCTGCAGTCTTCTCCTCTGTCCCTCCTGGCTTTGAAGGCATAGCAGTCTCTCTCTCTCAACAAAGGGGGTAAAGAAACTATGGTTTATAGAGTATTCACTACGTTCCAGGCACTAAGCTATGTACTTTGCATACTCTATAACCTCGCCATTGTACAGAATTTAAAGAAGAAAGGCTAAGAACAGCGAAGGGACGGTGCCTTACTCCCCCTCGAGCTTCTTATAATCCTCACTGAAACTGAAAACCCACAGGATTTATTTCCACCATTCTCTTGCTGTGTGACAAGTTATCTCTGAGCTTCATTTTCCCTAACATTAAAATAAGAGTGTTGGACTAAGTATCTTCCTAATATCCCCTTAGGTAAGGTCAGATCAGAAGTAGTTCTAATCTCGCTGAGGAGCTGGTTTTCAGTTATGAATATTATTAACAACAAATACATTAAGGTTTTTTGTTTCTTTATTTAACTGACAGTGGAGGTCTCCAAACTTTTGATCTAACATCTTAAGTTTATTGTTTAGAATCTCTCCTGGTTTCTTGTAGGGTTTTATGTTTTGGTTTTACATTTCTATTTTGAAATAGTTCATAGAAAGTTGCAGCGAGATCCTGTGCAGTCTTTACCTCAGCTCACCAATGCGGGCATCTTGCATAACTACAGTGCAATATCAAAACCAGTCAACTGGCCTGGCACGGTGGCTCACGCCTGTAATCCCAGCACTTTGGGAGGCTGAGGTGGGCGGATCACTTGAGCCCAGGAGTGCGAGACCAGCCTGGGGAACCCAGCAAGACCTCGTCTCTATAACAAAATAAAATTAGCCCACTTGGTCGTGCATGCCTTTAGTCCCAGCTAATTGGGCGGCTGAGGCGGGAGGATCACATGAGTCTGGGAGGTTGAGGCTACAGTGAGCTGAGATCACACTACTGCACTTCAGCCTGGGCAACCCTGTTTCAAAAAAAAAAAAAAAAAAAAAAAAAAACAGTCCACCAACATTAATACAGTCCAGAGAGCTTATTCAGACTCCAGTGTTTTCTATGAACTCATCTGTATGTGTGTGTGTATAATTCTTATGCACTTTTATCACATGTAGAGATCCATGTATCCACAACCCCAGTCAAGATATAGATAGTTCAATCATCACAAAGATTCTTCATGGTGTCCTTTTATAACCACATCCACCAACTTCTCTCTCCTCATTCTTAATCCCTGGCAACCCCAAATCTGTTCTCCATCTTTATAATTTTGCTATTTCAAGAATATTATAAAAGTGTAATCATATGGTATATAACTTTCGGGAGTAGCCTTTTTTCACTCAGCACAATTCCCCTAGAGATTCATCCAAGTTGTTGAATGTACCAATGATCTTGTTCCTTTTTATTGCTGAGTAGTATTCCATGGCAGAGATTTACCACAGTTTGTTTAGTCATTTGATGAAGGGCATCTGGGTTGCTTTCACATTGTGGCTATTATGAATGAAGCTGCTATGACCATTCATGGTTTTGTGTGACTAAAACAGTCTTTCACAGAGCAAAAATTTTTAATTTTGATGAAGTCAATTTATCAATTCTTTCTTTTATAGATTATGCTTTTGGTGACAAGCCTAGAAACTTTTTGCCTAGTCCGAGGTTCCAAAGATTTTCTTTTATTTTTTTCTGAAAACTACAAGTTTTATAGTTTTTTTTTTTTTTTTGAGATGGTGTTTTGCTCTTTTTGCCTAGGCTGGAGTGCAATGGTGCGATCTCGGCTCACTGCAAACTCTGCCTCCTGGTTTCAAGTGATTCTCCTGCCTCAACCTCCTGAGTAGCTGGGATTACAGGCACCCGCCACCATGCCCAGCTAATTTTTTTATTTTTGGTAGAGACGGGGGTTTCACCATGTTGGCCAGGCTGGTCTCAAACTCCTGACCTTAGGTGATCCGCCCGTCTCAGCCTCCCAAAGTGCTGGGATTACAGGCATAAGCCAGGGCGCCCGGCCAAGTTTTATATTTTACTTTTAAGCCTGTGATCCATGTTGAGTTCATTTTTTTATAAGGTGTGAGGTTTAGGTCAGGGTTTTTTTTTTTTTTTTTTTTGCCTATGGCTGTCTAATGCTCCAGAGCAATTAGATAGCCAGATACTGGCCATTGGGCTGCCCCAAGGTAACTAGCCTCTAAGGACAGCAGGACACATGGCCCTAAGGAGATTTCGCCTCCACTTCTGCCCAGCTCTAGAGCATTAAGACAACCATAGGCAAAAAAAAATAAACCATTAGACAATTTAATGGCTGGAAGGATTATCCTTCTCCTCTATTGAACTGCTTTTGTACCTTTGTCAAAAAATGAGCTGGGCAGATTTGTATAAGTCTATTTCTGGGTTCTCTTTTCTGTCCCACTGGTCTATGTGTCTATCCCCTGTCGGAACCGCAGAGCTCAGGCTTTTGAGACAGAATGCCTAGTACCACTTGCTAGCTTGGGGTGACCCTGGGCAAGTGCACCCTCCCATGGCTTCCTATCTCTCCACTCAGTATATAAAATAGGCCTCCCAGAGCCTCACATGATCGAACCTCTGCCTGCTTCCCTGTGACTACCTCCTACTTACTCTCCCCCTTGTTCACTCTGCCTCCAGCCACGCTGGCCTCCTGACTATCCTGTCACATAACACATGCTCCTACTTTTGGGGCTTTCACAGGCTGTTTCCCTAACTTAGAATCTGTTTCACATAAACATCCTCATGGCTACCTCCTTTCCTTCCTTTAAGTCTTTTATCAAATTTCACCTTCTCAGTGAGGCTTTATTTAAAATGGCAAAGCCTCTGCTCCTCCCCTTCTCCTTTCTCTCCCATGGCACCATTACCATCTAACGTACAATGTCATGAACTTTTTTAGTCTATCTCCTACCACTGCAGTATGAGCTCCGTGTGAGCAGGAATTTTTGTTTCTGTTCACTGCTGTATTCCAAGTGCTGACTCTGTCTAGTATAATATACCTTTCTTAAATGAATGAAGAAGTGAATAGATAGATGGATGGATGAGTAAGTGAATGAATGAATGCCATGAGCCAAGGCCCAGTCTCACCTGAGCAGCCTCTCTGGCCCTTGGCTTGTGTTTCTAAGCTTGCGACAGAGACCATCCACTTGCTTCTCTAAGGCTGACCACCAGGTGGCAGTTGGAGCCTAACTTCTGTCCATCATTTGCTTCCCTTTGCCTTCTCTCTGCTGCCTATCAGTCTTGCCCAGGACGTTTTCCCGACCTTTTCTGCCTAGGCATGGCTAGAGGATTTTGTATGAGCTCTTAAAGTAGGCAGCTTCTGTATCTAAAACTTTGCATTTTTTTTTTTTTTTTTTTTTGAGACGGAGTCTCACTCTGTCCCAGGCTGGAGTACAGTGGTGTGATCTTGGCTCACTGCAACCTCTGCCTCCTGGGTTCAAGTGGTTCTCGTGCCTCAGCCTCTTGAGTAGCTGGGACTACAGGCACATGCCACCATACCTGGCTAATTTTTGTTGTTTTAGTACAGACAGAGCTTCACCATGTTGGCTAGGCTGGTCTCGAATGCCTGAC